>JAUCMT010000001.1:19397881-19411868 GCA_032357475.1 Enteromius thamalakanensis
GTAATTAAGTCAAGTAACCTTTTTGTATAGTGCTTCATAATATTGTTTTAAAGAAGCTTCAGTTTGATTTAGCTGTTTAAAGTTCTTTAATTATAAAGTTCAGTCATCTATAAGCAGCTCTACTGTTGATAACAGGAATAATAATTTATTGATTGATTATGATGTTATCATGGTTATAGTGTTATAGGATTCAGCTAAACTCTACATAAAACACTAGTGCCATCACTTGTGATTTTGAATGATTTGTGTTTAAGACAATTCAGTTTAAGTTTTATTGCAACAGTGAGATAAGAAATGTTTTTCCAAACTAAACATTCAGTGTTTATTTATTTATTTTTGTCAGCTCTTTCCATAAACAATGACAGTTCATAGTGGCCACATCTGTCCAGCTCCAAAAACAGCATGAAACATCATAAAAGTATTACAAACGTGTGCCATATTAATATTTTAAAGCCATCCATGAGAATCAGTGCTGTGGTTTTAATTATGATTGTCCTTGATATTTTTCTTGTTTTTTTGTTTATTTGACAAACGTCAAATTATATGAAAAGCTATAAAAATACCATTGAACAAAAAATGGTACTGCGTTCCACAGAAAATATAACAGCATTTATTGCTTCACATTGAGAGTAAGTAAACCACGACACAATTTCTATTTAGAAGTGATCTATTCTGTGAATAAATTTAATAACATCCATATAATGAATAATAAAAATTCTAATATATTGCAGATCCTCTACACAGTGTCCCTATGACACTGTTCATGAAATGTTTATGAAAAGATGATTGGGTCTGAACATTGACCCTAAAAATAGAGACATGGCAAATGGCCTGATGTGCATGCTACTGTATATTGCACATTATATTGCAATTTGCACTCAGTAATAAGGGCAACAGTAGAAGGAACATTTAATGAAAGTGATACAGTTCTTCCTTTTTTTATGCAGTGTTACAAAATGACCGACCTGGAAGGTCAGGATGGCGCATTACGAAGCTGTAGACACGTTTGAGAGCAGCTTAAAGATACTTGTAAAGAAACCTAAACAGTTATTGTATTGTATTGTGTCTGCGTGTGTGGTCCTTCCTCATCTTAAACATGACAAATTCAAATCTACCCCACACTTCACAAATGTAAACGCTGACCAATTCCAAGTGCATAATAAAGATATGGGCCCATTTCTGATCCAGTTCATAAAGACAGGCAGACCATAACAAAGCCCTCAGCGGTTCCATAACAAAATCTCTCTCCAGGTCATCATGTAGAACAATACTTACTTCGGCTTAACTATACCCACTACTGGAGGTAAAAAAAATGACCTGCCATTCATCCCTAAATCTTAAACCAAAGCCACTGGAAATCCAGCATGATTGTGCTATCAGTTGCTTTGTTTGTTATTTTTGAACGAAACCCATCTCTGGCGCGATCCAAGCAAAACAATTGACCCACATCAAATCGCTTCATTCTGCCAAATCACTTCAAATATGTATTTACTTTACTTTCAAGGAATTGGATGGAGAGACTGGACAGGGCAGGAATGTCCGTTTGAGTCAGACATATTAATAATCTACCAAAAGCAGGCTGCATAAAAACTCACCTTCCCACACTAACGAGGAGACGAACAGACCTGTCTGTCACAAAAGGGAAACACAGAAGGGACATTCAGGGTTCACGATAATGTAAACAAAAAAGATACAAAATAACAGCACTGGAGATCTAGACATACCAGATATTAATAAATAAAGACTAATAATATACATGTAACAAAATTAAATGTAAAGTATAATAAAAACAACAATAATAATAATAGAAGATTGATTAAAATAAAAGTATTAATTATAATTATTATCATATTTTAAGGTATATTTAAGCATGATACAGTATCAATTACAATTTTTACATGTCCCATTAGAGTTCTACTCACCTAAATGACCGTGTTTCGTTTTTCTTTATGATGCCATGTTTAACTGACTCTCCTTGTATCCTCCATTTCTACTGAATGGCAGCTCCATCAGCGAGGTGAGGATGTTAAAGTGCCTGTGTGTGTGTTATTTTGAATATGCCAAGTTAATAAGCTCTAAAACAGTCCTCTTGATCACAATGTAGGCGGGGCGTGTGTGTGTGTGTGGGTGCCTGTGTGTTGGGTATTAAGAGTTGGGCATTGTTATGCAAATGATCCTCACATCCAACAGATTTCCCGCACTGTTTGTTGTTTTGCAGTATGGCTAATGCAGACATCAAAGTCAGCTAAACGGGGTAATAACAGAGAGGTTGCATGTTTTCTAAATCGTGCACGATGTGTGAATCAGATGAAATAATTGCCTTTCTCAAGCAGGGAAGTAGAACGATACTGATGTATTGGCAGTCTGGATTTCACCGATAACATCAGTAAACACATTGCATTATGTTCTGGTCTCAGAATGAGTTCAGCTCTGCTAGGCTTTGGCCAGGCACACAGCAAATCTGTGCTCATTTCTATCATGTCTTACAATCTTATTTGTCCTTAACACTAATGCTCAGCACTTTTTTGTAGCACATTTTGCCAAATTTATTAAATAAAGTGCCTAAAACTGTGAATTGTACACTATATTTACTACATACAACAATAGCAACAATAATAAAAAATAAAAATATCGAAATCTGCATTTAGCTATGCATGTATCAATGTATTGATAAATCTGAATCACTAAGTCACTTAAAAAAATTTGGCACCGATAAGCACAGACACCAAATATCAGCCTCTGTACCAATCAGTCATAATTAAAAGATTTATTGGGTAAAAACAATGGCATTATTGCATATATGTTGGGGTGTGATTTTTCAGTGTAAACTAGAAGTGAGTAGGTTTAGGGTAGGGGTGGGGTTTGGTGCTCCAATAAAAGTAAAAAATTATATAATATATATATATATGCACACAAACCATTACATTAAGCCAAACAACTGAGGACCCTTCGCATCGAAAAGTCAATAAAAAGGAGTACCTTGATCGTCAAAAAGCAACGCAAAATGGTCTTGACCAAACGTCAAAATGTGACGACTTGGGAGTGAGAATGTATTGAATTTGTCTAGTTTATCAGTCAGATTAGCTGTACAGACAAACCAACGTTAATAATAATGGTGCAAGCCTAAAATATAAAGACAGTAAAGTGTTGTGGCTACTTTGCATAATGAAACTTATATAATCGGGGAGGGATATTCCTTTGGATCCATTGAGAACATCTGCTCATGGCAGCTCTGCAGCTCTCCACAACAGTGTCACCGGCTGCTTGAATAACCCTAGCAGAGAACATTTGCAGTAGATGAGATGAGCTCCACAGTGTTTTTTTTTTAAACATTATCCATTAAAATGTCAAAAAGGAAACGGTCCATAATACCCCTTTCCCTTTTCCACAAAACCAAAATGTCAGGCACTTAAAACAAACCACTTTCAAACAAAGAGAGTGTTTAAATATACAACACAAAAATCAATTCATTATATAAAATGTCTGCTTTTTATGTCAAAACATGAACAGTCATAAGAACAAAATGTGCAGTTATTGAATAAAGTGCAGGAACGCTGGGAAAGAACACAGTTCAAGGTGGTTACACGACCTCGACAGGTTATTAAGCGTAACTGGTGTATGATTATGTGTGTAAAAGCATTCAGTAACTCACTACACCTGACACATCACATAACATCGTAAGGCATCGTAGCTCCACATGTTAAGTGCCACTCTTTGATTATTATGGCAAGAATAAAAGTAATAAAACACTCTACACTAGACTTGTGAATACATTCACAACCCACTCAAAGCTAATTCCTACTCATTTTTTTATCATATTATTTGATTTTACTGACATTTATGCAAATTAAATTAATTAATTGTAAAACATCATGTAGTTAACAAAAAAAATTGCTAAAAATGAATAATGTTTAATAGAAATGATGCACATCACACAAGAATTTAGAATTAAACTAGTGACTTGTGAATAAATTCTTGCTTTATAATAAAATAGGGTGGTGTGTTCCAATGCATTCTTCAAAAAAAAAATACATATGCATAATACGCACTTAATAAATTTATTTGACTTAACACATACCGTATTCCTATCTGTCCAAGTATGCTCAAGACCAAATATAACCCTGCTTATGATTTTTTCCAACCCCAGTATAACCCCGTCTTCTCTCCAAAAACCCCTGCTGTGTTACATCTGGCAGGTAAAACTGGCCTCCAGATACCTGGAACGTCTGTCTGTGCTCAAGTCTGTCAAGTGTGTAGGATGAGCTTTAATTAAACATGTGGGGTTTTCAATTGCTCCCACATAAAAGGCACACTCACTCCTTGGCCAGCGATGTCTCCAGCCCAGTCATTCATATGTAATGTGAGTGTTTGTCAGGAGAGGCACAGAGCATCTGCTTTATTGAAAAAGCAGGCTGAGACCAACAGGCAGGGATGTGTCACATTGAATCCTGTATAATGAGAGTTTTGTTAATTATGAATATGATCAAGGATACTGTATGACTACAAAGCAGCAGTATTCACTGGAGGTAATCACAGACTACATTGTTGCACACGCTGCTTGCATGCATATCCATCCATCCAACCATACATCCTTCTAAATATCCAACCATCTATCCATCAATGCATCCACCTTATTAATCCATTCAATTAACTATCCTTCCAAATAAACAACTATCTGTCTATCCATCCAATTAGTCATTCATCCATCGATTAATCCATCTATCCAATTAACCTTCCAGTCATCTATCCATTCAAATAACTATCCATCCACGGCAATATGAACATTTTTTAAAGGGGGAGTATGTGTACACATCCTCCTTATTATGAAAAAGACCCGCTCGGTGTGTTTTTTTAATCCCTATCCCTTTTTTTTAATCTCAGCTCTGAGATTGCTGGCAGAATGATGTAGTTCTGCACAGGCCCCTCCCACAATAGTTGATTGACAAGACTGTCTTATAGACCCGCCCTGAGTAAGCTGTCATCAATCCGCCATTGCGTTGCCTCTGGTGCAGGGGAAGACCAAACGTCCCAGATTTAAGTGTATGGTTGTTGGATGTAGTTATGAACATAGCAGTCATCATTTACTGAAGACATCCGAGCCGCTGAAGAGTATTAACATTAGTTTAGAAGGGAATGCACCAATCCCGATCTGTATAATGTGCTTAAGTTCATACAAATCCTTTGTCACACTGAAAAAAGGGTTGGGGTCAGCAGAGCTCATTAGCATTTAAAGCAACATGCACTAGAACAGTGTGCTGAAAACAGATCTGATGACAGGTTAAATTGGGTGTTGTTTTAACAAAAGTATGTTATAGACTTTTTATTAAGACCCTATAGAGTCATATCAACTTGTGAAGAATGGGCATCTGATGACCCCTTTAAGACACATCATATTAAATCCAACCTGATCTCACAGAATTGCGTGAAATAACCACGAACTCTTCATGTATAATTCCGTGTTAGTATCACGTAGTGACCGAAAATTGCGTGATGGGCTCACGTAAAAGATTACAATGTAATTCAGTGACACGGATTAGCCGTGATCCAACTCACGGATTACTGGATTCATTTAATATAAAATGTATACTTTTATTGCAGCACCTAGCCCCACCTTTACCCTAAACCTACCCACATCTGAACAATAAAACACACACAGACAATAAAAGCGCAGTTACAAGTATTTATTTCAAAAACTGACCATAAGCAGTAAAAAAAAACATTACAAACAAGTTGTTGCATTTCAAGTCCTTCTTAAGCCATACAATGTCTTTTATGTGAAGAAGAGAGTAAAATACAAGGTTTTAATCGCTGAAATTAACCCTGCTCCTTTAACGCGTTGACTCTACTTCAGAAGACACTGTCGTCCTGTAGAATGACGCAAATCGATCAGCAGACCCACAAGAGCCAATAATATTTCACAACAGCATGACGCGATCGGTCACGAGACACGCGGGAGCTAATAGAATTTTACAACCAAGTCTGACTTATAGATTATCCAGGCGGCATTTTGCTAATTTGCACAAAGCGGCTGCTGCCTGCAGCAGAGATGAGTCACGGCGGACAGAGAGATGCTGATCAATCCTTTTGTCTCGGAACGAATAAGAATATTAATCCTTTTTAATAAATAATGTCGGTAGTTGTAACGGCTGGTATATTGTGTCTTTTATTAATGGGTGATAGGTTTAGGGGCAGGTGTTGGGTTACATGCTCATATAAATAAATGAATATAAATAAAACTGTTGTGACCGTTTGCAGTGAAAAGTCACATCCCAATACAAATACAATAATGGCAATATAATTAACCAATATATCCAAATTCGTGCGTGGATCACGGATGATGCCTGTCACTGAATTACATTGTAATCTTTTACGTGAGCCCATCATGCAATTTTTGATCATTACGTGATACTAACACGGAATTATGCATTAAGAGTTTGTGGTTATTTCACGCAATTCTGTAAGATAAGGTTGGCTGGTTTGCCAAATCTTACAGAATGGTTTGAGGGAGAGCTGTTTGGCTGTCTCTAAGAAAAAATTAATATTTAAAAATGTTAATTGTATTAAAAGAGTCAATATTGTGCTAACAAACTGTTGGTTATATAAAAATGAAAACCACTCTATAGTTTCTCCTGTCAAGGAGGTCAGGAGTTACAGCTCCAACTGAGTTTCGTAGACCAAAAAATTGTAGGAAGTCCCCACAATCTCCAACATTACGAACTCACAAGCAAAATATGTGTTAGATTGTTAAATGTGTTAGCCTTTAGACCTATATTTCATGATCTAATTGTCTAATGAGATGATTAATACTGATCAAGTGAATAATTACCCACGCATGCTGCTTCTGAAATTTATTTAGCAACATCATTTTGTAGTTTAATATATTTAAAATGGAAAAACACTACTTAAATATCCTAATTGAACTAAAGCTTAACCTAAACCCTGTCTGTGAAACCAGGCCCAAGTGAATAACTGAGCTCATGAACAAATATATATGAAAATATATGAAATACATTACAACCTACCCTGAATGCTTTTTAGTTAACATTCCCAAGCAAAGTTGGTGTCCTCCTCAGTCTGCCTCAAATTGCTGCCTTCATCACTCCAGTTAACAACAAGAAGGTCTTTGAACTCACTTCTTGATAGTTGCCTCTGTATGTAAGTGAACAGAGGCTTGAATGCCATCCAGTGGTTTTCAACGGTCTGCCAGATGAAGCCACATGAATTGAGTCCTGCCTTAAACTGTAAAATCATGCTACAATAGTCGGCCTAACAAAAGGTAACAAACAAAAAATTTATTTAAAAAAAAATTATTTATGTTTAACTGCATTGTCATAAAATTGTTTTAGGTTTGATGACTACTTATCAGTTTGATATTGACTTGGCTTCTTTTACTTGAGATAAACGAAGTGTTTGATGGCCAGGTTGTAAACTCTGGACATCTTAGGAAGGCAAGCACTGTAGCTCCAGGATACCCCACATTCTGAAATCCTGTGACAGAGAGGCCTTCATTTAAATGAAGTCTCTCCCACTTCTGCACTGCTGGATCTAAGAAAACAGTTTTGCACAATATTAGATTACCATTTAATTGTTCATAAGGTTAAACAAAGAGGTGATAATAGGCTACCTGTTGCAATTTTTGCACTTCGTTGCATGTTGAATGTTGAATATAATAAATTGTTATTATTAGCTATTAATTTCATGCAAAGTGCCTAGATAGTATGTACTCACAAGAGTCTGAATTGGTGTAATTGGGAGAGCCCAACATAACAGATTCTTTCTCTGTGTCTGTTAAAACCTCAAAGTCCTCCCTTAAAATTATTTTTACTCGCTGTTAAGTTGTTTTAAACCTGGATGGCATCCAATAGGAAATGTTTAATTTGACTCATCAACAACAAGAACTGTTATGACCAAGGACTGTGAAGTCTAATTTTTGACTGAATACTATAATTGATCATCTGAATAAAATATTCCATAGCGACATTCAATAATAACAATAACAACAACAATAACAACAACAAACCAATTCTGAATTTCAAAGTACGGATGTTCATTGTTTGCTGGCGGTACAGCCCTGGAGTACACCTGAAAATGCTTTGAAAATTAGTATTGTTGTTTTTTAAGACAAAGCAGAGACATTGTGAGATCACCTTTAAAGGTCCACTATACAAGTTTAACCACTGGGGAGTAGCCCAATATTTGCATGACTCATCATAAACAGATAGCTCAGGCAACAATGTTTTTCTGCAAGTCTGCGGTTTTATTTATTAACCACTAAAACTAAAACCACTATTTATTAACCAGCCAAAAGTCAAAATATATAAGGGACAATATATACAGAAACCATCTATGATTGGCCAGTGTATTCTCAAGGTCAACAGAATTATGAGTGAACTTATTTTAAATTTTTTTGTTAAAAAGATTTTAAAATCAATGTTTGAGAAAGTACATAACCAGCCAGTGTTCAAAACTATCACCTTACGGTAACCCAATTCACAACTGTTAGCTTATATTATTGTTTTCTAATTGGTGGTACGGGAAAGTTTTTGCGGGAAATTCGAGCATGACTCTGCGTCATTACGTCACGTCCGTAAACAAAAATAAGCTGTCCCGGCTCATTCGTCTATGAAGATCCTGCAGATGACCCATCGTTTAATTATAGCCTATTCTCACAGCAGCTGAAATTATTACATGTCAAAAAATAATTTTAATGGCTGATTGTAATCCAGAAAGGATTATATGAAATGCATATAAAATAAAATGATATTTTCCAGTTTTAAATGTGCTTCTGATTACAGATGCTCTGGGTTTACAAAAGATTTGCATTTTAAAGACAACAAGTTAGAAGGGAAAATAGTTTGCTTTTTGAGTTTTAAAGAATCTCTTAATATGAAATGATGTGGCAATTATAGATTAGACTGTACATAAATTGAAATCTACACACTTATGCACACTATACTCATAGTTACGCAATGCTGAATGCTGTTAACATTAAATAATATGAGAATAAACTAGAACAATAATAATAATTTGCACAGTTTGATGTGATATTAGCTAATCATTAGATTTAACCATCATTAGCATGATTTATTGTATTGTTTTTTTTCATTTCATTTTTTGCATTTTTGTCCAGTTAGGTGGCATTTTTGCCCCAAGTCCCCCTGGCCAGGGGAAGGCTTAGCTCGCTCTGTCTATGCAGCTGAGTTGTGTATTGTGTGTATTTTGCTTAGTGAATGGGTCATCTGAAAAAACCCTGAAAAGTTACTCAGTGTGGTGTCAGGAACCCAATTTTAACATTGATATATATATATATATATATATATATATGCATTTCTTAGTATGACTATACTATAGTATAAATGTTTAAAATAGAATTATGTGATGCAGCTCTGAATTTTTGGCATCATTAAGCCAGTCTTCAGTGTCATATGATCCTTCGAAAGTTCATTCTAATTCGAGTATTGAAATAGTTGTGCTGCGTCTTTTTTCTTTCTCTTTTTTGGAAACTTTGATTCTTTGATGAATACAAAGTATTTGTTAAAATTAGTAAAGACCTAGGCCTATATTGTTAGGCCTATTTTACAAATCCCAGATAGCCAGATAGGAATTGGATGCACTCACCTCACGTCAACCTGAGCACCTACCTGACATCACTTCAGAGCCAGAATTCCTTGAACATCTGCCCCACGAATACCATGACCTGTGAGAGGCGTTTGGCAAGGTTAAGTCAACAGAACTACCACCTCACCGACTCAGCAATTGCGCCATCGATCTTCAGCCAGGAGCAACACCACCTAAGAGTCGCATCTTCCCGCTGTCATTACCTGAGCCCGAGAGCATGCAGGAATATATCCAGGAGGAACTGGCCAAGGGGTTCATCGTACCATCTACCTCACCAGCAGGGTTCTTTTTTGTTAAAAAGAAGGATGGAAGTCAATAACCCTGCATTGACTAATGAGGCCTCAACGAGATTACCATCAAGTATCGTTATCCTCTTTCCCTGGTACCGCCTGCCTTGGAACAACTCCGAAAGGCCCGCTACTTTACCAAACTCGACCTGAGAAGTGCCTACAACTTGATCCGTATTCGACAAGGTGATGAGTGGAAGACGGCTTTCTCCACAACTACCGGGCACTATGAGTATCGGGTTAAGACCTTTGGACTTGCCAACAGTCCCTCTATCTTCCAGGCCCTGATAAATGACTTGTTCAGAGATATGCTCAACAAACAAGTCATAGTCTATATTGACGACATCTTAGTATACTCTGAGGATTTCCCTTCACACGTGCAGCATGTGCGGGCAGTTCTGCAGCAGCTGATTTAACACCAGCTCTACGCCAAACTTCCTAAGTGTAAATTCCATCAAACCCGCATTCCTAGGCTACATCATCAGCACCGACGGGGTCACAATGGATGAACAGAAGGTGGCTGCAGTCCTCAACTGGCCCAAACCCAGGACACTGAAAGAACTTCAACATTTCCTGGGATTTGCCAATGTCTACCGACGGTTCATACGGAATTTCAGCCAAGTCGCCGCCTCACTCACCTCTATGACACGAAAAGGACGCACAGTGCTTCGATGGTCCCCCGAAGGTGAACAGGCTACCCATGACCTCAGGAATCGCTTCACTTCAGCTTCCATTCTTAAGTACCCTGATCCAGAAATTTAATTCACCGTCGAGGTAGATGCATCTAACACTGCTATTGGAGCCATCCTATCTTAACGTCATGGCAGTCCACCTAAGTTATTCCCATGTGGGTACTATTCACGGAAACTCACCTCTGCTGAAGGAAATTATGACTATGGGATAGAGAACTGCTGGCCTTGAAGTGTGCTTTGAAGGAGTGGCGACACTGGCTTGAAGGTTCCTCTCATCTGTTCCTGGTTTTAACAGACCATCGTAACCTCGAGTACATCCAGTCAGCCAAACGCCTGAATGCCAGACAGGCCCGATGGTCTCTCTTCTTCACTGGACTTCGTTACCGACCTTCCGGTATCCAACACCTACACTACCATACTCAGCATCATTGACCGTTTCTCAAAAACCTGCAGATTAATACCACTCACCAAATTACCTACCGCCTGGGAGACAGCAGAGATCATAATGAATCAAGTCTTCCGGTTTTACGGTCTACCGGAGCATATCGTTTCGGACCGGGGACCACAATTCACTTCAAGCCTCTGGAAAGCCTTCTGTGAAAAAATGAACATTAATGCCAGTCTCACCTTTGGATATCATCCTCAAGCGTATGAACCCGTATGAACCAGGAACTAAGCCGATTCCTCCGCAGCTATAGTTACCAAAACCAACAAGAATGGAGTCGTTTTCTACTATGGGCCGAATACACTCAGAACTCGCTACACAAACCAGCTACTGGAATGACCCCATTTCAATGTGTGCTGGGATTTCAACCACCTCTATTCCCCTGGTCTGGAGAACCCTCGAACCTACCTACACTGGATCACTGGCTTCACCAGAGTGAAGAAACCTGGAATCAGGCTCATGACCACCCAGCAAGGGCAGTTCGGATGTTCACGGACCAAGCAGATCACTATCATCATCCTCATCCGCCCCACGAACCAGGGCAATGGGTCTGGCTCTCCATCCCAGATCTTAGAAGGTACGTGGGTCCATTCAAAATACTCAGACAAATATCACCAGTTTCATTCAAACTAGAACTCCCTGCTTAATACCGTATCTCACCCACGTTCCATATCTCTTTGCTCAAGCCCGCTGATGCTCTGGAAGGAGAGAGAGTGGCCTAGACGAGGACCAGATTTATATTTATATTTATGTATTTAATTTAATTTAATTTTGTTTATATGAATGTATATGCTTGTGTTCATTTTGTTCTGTTCTCTTGTGTTTTCAGATGTTTGCCTTGGTCTTGTGTAATGGAACTGAATAAAAGAGGGCACCCATTTGCACCGTGTCTTTCCAACAGCCAGTTTAGTTATACTTTTCTTTTGGTTTTCATTTTGAAAAGCTTCTTATCTTTGCTGTTTAACTCATGTTACGCTATGGAGGCTTTTATTTATTTATTTTTATTTGATTCCTCAGTGTTTGCTAAACATTCTGTAGATCTGATGTAAAAAAAAAAAAACTCAACAGGAGCAATTAGATCAGACACAACTGCACAAAGTCTATAGGAGTCATGAGAAAAATATCCTAACTAATTAAGTATGTGATTCTTAATTGTAAATATACTAATATCTTATGTGTCAGGCAGTCATTTATGCAACTCAATGGTTTGCAAAATCATGATCCAGCTAATCAGCTACTTCAGTTAGGTACATCATTCAACAATCAAATGTTTAAGTAGTATATATGTGACGACAAGTGTCAAAAAGTGATTTATGGCCCCTGATTTATGGGCTTTTATTGTTTTATGGCGTCTAATAATAGCTATAACGGATGTACACCACCTTGATCTAAAAATAAACACAATCCGGTCATAAATATTTCTGGAGGAAATTACGGATTGTTTGTGCAGCTGTTGTATCCTGTGTTAAACCATTAATGAGTTGTAAAGTTGTAATTTTATAACCCATTCTGTGGACATTTTATTTTCTATTGTATAAAGGGTAATTTTTTATGCTTATGCAAACAATTTATTCATTAATTTTGTCTCCCCTCTACCCATTACTGAGAGTGCTAGCCTAGAACTTGCGTGCTCCGTGGGGGAGGGACGGTCTCTCTCTCTCTCAGCAGCGGTCAAGCAGCTCGCACACAAGCACCTGTTGCAATGTCCACAGAATGGGTAACAATTCTAGACTAACGACTGCGTAAAACTCTATCAAAATCCTATTTTGTATTTAAAAGATGTATTACATATACATGTATCATCACACATATCATATCATTACACATAATACTTATGCATGTATCATAAATACTACCCATCTTTGACTGTGGTGTTAGCCTTTTGAAAAATCTGAACAACCTTTTCTTCTTGTCCTGCAGAAGTGAGTCATTGACAGAAGATGGCGTCGGAGCAGAATCTGGATACACTGAGTATATATTATTATTATTATTATTATTTTGTATATATTATATTATTTTGTCATCATTTTGATTCAAGTAGTTAAAAAGAACTCTTACCAACCTTGATTTAAATTCCATCACATTTTTTTTGAGAGAGTTTTGGGTGGTTTTTGTGAACTTTTGGGCCAGAAATGGTCTATCCTATCTTGCAACACTGCACACAGACCCGCTAGATTTAAATCATCACAGCCAGTGAAGAAACCAACGCTGCTGTTTTTAACAAGTGCACCTTCTTTTAACAACCAAAAAAATGTTTCATGGTTTGTTGGGAAGGACAGACTTTCCTCTCGTTGATAGCCGAGGAGTGGAGCTTAATGGGGTTATGCGGAATGAAAGCATTTTCCAGGAGTCACGGCAGTAGTAGCGGTACAACTATAACTACATGTGAATATTCTCGTCCACTCTAAATCGGTACTAAACTGCAGTGGAAACACAAACCGAACCAAGCCATGCTGTACCACACAAAGAAAAAGTGCCATAAGTGTAGAAGTTTCAAGCATGAGCTGAACATAAAGAGAAGCAAAGACACAAAACATAAAGAACAAATAAAACAAAGGCCCAACTTTTTATTTCTTCTGAGCTTCCCTTTTGTACACAGGGTATCTGCAGATTTCTACGAGTTAGATTTAAGGCCTTTTTAATACCATACAGAATTAAATGTAAGACCAATTCTGTAGTAACAAATTTGCAAACACCACACAACACAACTGTTACGAAGTATGCAAGGCGTGGGAGTTCAAATGCAAAAAGTGATTTATTAAGGCTCAGGGTCAGAACAACAGTAGTCGATCACCAGCTGATTCAATGGAGGAGGCACAGGCAAAGACAAAGTCGATAAACAAAGCAAACGGTCACAAATACCGGTAGTCAGAGTCCTTGGGGAGAGGCAGAGGGAAAGTCCAGATTCAGGCAGAAGTCGTCAACGGGTAATCCAAACAGAAACA
>JAUCMT010000001.1:19411968-19448576 GCA_032357475.1 Enteromius thamalakanensis
CAGGTCAACAGACACAGTGTAACAATTTAACGCTAAAAAAAAAAAAAAAAAAATGTATGTATATATATATATATATATATATATATATGTAGACATATGTTATTTTAAAAAAAAATGTAAAACAAACAGCTATTAATTTTGATTACTTCATAGAAAGTGTTATATGAAATATATATATATATATATATATATATATATATATATATAAATTAAGGAAATATCATGTTCCATTAAGATATTTTTTCCTACTGTAAATATATCAAATATTTTGATTAGTAATATTCATTGCTAATTTTGACAACTTTTTCCTTAATATTTAATTTTATTTGCACCCACATTTCAGATTTTCAAATAGTTTCAATTAAGTTTATTAAATATATTCTTTTTATTATTTTTCTAATATTTTTGTTCAAATATTGTCATATCCTAAGAAACCATACATCAATGGAAAGTTTATTTATTAAAATTTTGGATGATGTACACATCTCAAACAATAAAAAAATTACACTTATTACTGGTTTTGTATCCCAGGGTCACATACATTATATAGACATTATGCAGAATACTGTTTAAACATTAACAATATAACTAACAATCTTTGTGTTGGTAAGTGATATAAAGAAAGTATTCCTGGGGGATTACAATTTTATGAAGCATTCATGAGCAAGTCAAATGCTTGCTTCTACAATCTTTTCATGACTAAATCATGTTCTTATTATTCATTTGATTCTTATTTATTAATTTGTTTATTTAGTATGGTTAGGGGTCTTTCTTGTGTTCAAAAGCTAGAGGTGCATGGCATCAGCAAAACTTTAGAAACTCTAAGGCCAACATAGCCAAAAATAGCTATTTTATAAGTAGATTGGACAGAAACATGCAAATGAGATGTTCACATTCATATAAATTAGTCCCTAATTTGTTAACATTTTAAATAGATGCAAACTCACACGATCGTCACCATCAGATCAAACCACAGATTTTTCAAACATTGTATCAAAGCCTGAAATATCAGTAAAATCTTTTGTTTTTCAGTTTATATTTTACTTTAATCAGTTTCAGTCTCGAATTGAACTTTTTAAAAAAGCTTATCTTTAAATCCCTAAACTTTGAACAAATACTACTAAACACAGTTCAAACATTCAATCTTTCATCTCCTGAGACGTTTGTGCTTTAAATTTGAAATTATCTGCAGGAATGAATTCTAGCAAAGCCAGCTAAGTTTCCCATTAACTTCAAAAGTGCACAGACAGCACACAGAAAAAAATACCCTTATTTCCCCCTAACAAAACGCACAGCAATTCTATACAGAGATGTCTTGTCTGAAAAGTGTGTGTTCATGACCCCTGTGATAAAGGGGCAAAGGTTACCAGAAAGCAAGGACAGAGTAATGCCGAAAGTCTCTTTCAACGGCAGTAATTTGTAGACTGTTAAGTATCTGTAGAATCTGGAGTTTGTAGAGGTTTGCTGTCAATATGGTACATCAGTTAAAGGCTTTTAGTGAAAGCTCCAGCAATGCGAGATAGAGATGACTGGTTAAAAGCCAGAAGGGGAATGAATCACCGAGGGTCAACTGTGGAATGGGAGAGCTATTAATGTAATGACCTGCTCTCAGCAGTGTCCATAGAGGTGGCAGATAACAAAATACAGTCCAACAAAAATGTCCTGTGGTAGAACTGATTTATTAGCATTATTCTTGGTGGAATGTGTGTTGAAACGCAAATAAACACTAACAAATATTTGAATAATTCCATTTCATTATGGTTGTTCAATTAATATAAATATATACAGTATATAAACATTACTGTTTACACTTGTGTTAAGTTTTTCCTCTTAATAATGTAATTGATTCTTACCTAAAAATCATGTTTTTAATTTTCAGTTTATTAAAGAATCCTGAACATTTTTTTTCATATATAAAAAAGGAAAAGAGTTATGTGATGGTTATGTGTGTGGGTGTGTTATCTTTTTTAGAATTATTATTGTGTTAGTTAGCTGTGGTTGTTTTTATTATTTTTAATTTTTTTTACCTAGTCAAAAAATATATATAATATATGCAGAACATAACAGTTGATTGAGATTAATTGGAATTTCTTTGGAGGCCCTTTCTTACAGAGCAGGCAACACAACTCCTGATCCAGGCCCTGGTCATCTCCAGGCTGGGCTACTGCAATGCTCTTATAGCCGGTCTTCCCTCATGCACAATCAAAACTTTACAAATGATCCAGAATGCAGCAGCACGGCTGGTCTTCAACGAGCCCAAAAGGCCCCATGTCACACCTCTCTTCATCTCCCTGCACTGGCTCCCAATTGCAGCTCGTATCAAATTCAAAACCCATCGCTATCCGAAATGCCAACTCCCTTACAACTTTCAAACGACTGCTGAAAACCTATCTCTTTCAACACTATTTTTTTAATACTATCCTTTCTTTCCCTTTCTAGCCTGCACTTATTTGAACATTGCCTGTTATACTGTATAATGAGCACTTCCTAAGTTGTTTTTGCCTCTTTAGGACTAATTGCTTGCTGTTTTCCTCACCTGTAAGTGGCTTTGGATAAAAGCGTCTGCTAAATAAATAAATGTAAATTTAAATGTAATGTTTCCACAAATTAGCTCTAGTCATGTAAATATATATATATATATATACAATTTTGTGCTGTTGTTTTTACTGTATTTTACATAAATATATGATATGAAATTCAAAATCTTACGAACCCCAAACCTTTGACTTAAAACATTGTGCACATGCAAAACAAAGTAGAATATATAGTGCAATACACTCTTAATTTTTTGTTTTTGGCAACATGTTAAAAAGTATTGAGAAAATGGGATGTGGTTTAGCAGTCCTCTCCCAAAAGCCAGTATGTCCTCACCCAGCCCTTTCCCTGAAATGGAAGAGAACAGGGAGGTGAGAGCAGTTCCGAAGCTTTGAAAACTTTTTGTTAAGAGGAGGCTATTGAACTCTATTTATAGTCCCTAACCAGCTGTGACTCGTTACCGAATAAATGTTTCCACTCTTTCTGAAATGATGTTGCCATGTATACACAACTTTTCGGATATGAATGTTTACAGTCGTGATTGTAGTTATGAAGTCATTTTATTATGGTTTTGTAACACAATGGATTTGTCACCGTAATTTTGAAGCACCATTCCTAAAATAAATATGTGTGAAAAAAATATGCTGAGCGAATCGGACTGTTGTGATGTGATAAGAAAGGTGAGATGAAAGCAATATGATGCTTTCTGAGGTGAGTGTCACAGTGCCAGAAACTCTGTACCTTTATGTGGATGTCACCTCGCAGTTCACAGCGGAAAGTGTCAAGGAGAGACTTGGTGGAACTGCTCACATGAATCCTCAGTGCTGAAAGGGAAAAATAAAATGATATGATGTCTGTCTCTACTATTGCATAAATTAAAGCTTGGTCAAAAAAAAAGTGCTGAGGTCAAGGCAGTGGTCAGATCAATCACATGGGTTTCATTTAAAATGCTTGTCCTAATCTGCTGTCAGCGCATCCTTCATGAGTGGTCTTACGTAATCCATATGTCTCCATCCTGGAGGCAGTGTTCACAGTGTCTCCAAATAAACAGTAGCGTGGCATCTTGAGACCCACAACCCCTGCTACACAAGGCCCTGTAACAAGCAAAAAATATATAGGGTAACAAACACAATTCAATTAAGTTTATCCTTCTCCACTACTAGCCTATGTTTTGTGTGCTTAAAGCAGCTCTTTAATGGTAATGTTATGTAATATAATGTGTAATGATGTATTTGATTTGCATTTTTCTTATATGTGTCATAAGCCAAGTTGGCAAGTAAGAATCACTGCACAAATGCCTGAGTAGCATAAACACTTCTGTGATGCGTAAATTGATCAAATCAGAAGGAATATACAAATGCGTCATTGGTTTTCTGTTAGAAACACATCTGAAAAAGGCAAGAGGGAGAAGAAATGAAGTGTACTGTATAAACCTTCTGTATAAACAACCAGTCATAATCAAATGTATTTATGAGAAGTAGTCCCCAAAACTATAATGCACAATCTGTTCCATCTGTTTCTTATAGTATATTACACATAATTATAATTTCATACATGCAAGA
Organism: Enteromius thamalakanensis; assembly: GCA_032357475.1. Classification (NCBI taxonomy): domain Eukaryota; kingdom Metazoa; phylum Chordata; class Actinopteri; order Cypriniformes; family Cyprinidae; genus Enteromius; species Enteromius thamalakanensis. The sequence goes on from JAUCMT010000001.1 coordinate 19,416,066, forward strand.
AAATCATAAAAATGCATGTTGATATGTTTTTTAAATTATAAATTATACCCTGCTTTTATATTGGATATTTTTTACATAGAGAGTATTGTTGGTTTTTTTTTCTCTTTCTTTTTTTTTTTTACTTTTATTTTAAAATATTTAAAAATGCAACTTATTTAGTGATGCAAAGGTGAATTTTCAGCAGTCATTTCTTCGGTCTTTAGTGCCACAGATTCCAGAAGAAATCATTCTAATTTGGTGCCAAAGAAACATTATTTATTTTTTATTTTTGAAATCCCTGATACATTTTTTAAAGAACAACATTTAATTGAAATATACGTATACAGTTTAATTATTATTATTATTTATAGCATAAAATATAATATAGTATATGTTATTATCTTATCCTATAATTTTTTTTTTTTTTTTTACTTTTGAATTTGAATTTAGTGCCAATTTTGTAAATATAATGCTGCAAAATCAAGTGAAAATATGAGAGGCGTACTGTACACTCAAAGTGGAGTGGCAACTTAAATTTTTACCATGTACACAGCTTTGATGGAGGATTTTAAAAAAAAATTATGTGTTTTTTGAAGACAAAAGAAAATTTGCCAATCTAGCACTTGAACTACTGCTAAGGTTGGACATCCCCTTGTATACTTGTTCATATTTTAGTATAAGAGCTTTAAAAAAATGTAAATTACAACAAAATATCCCAGTACACTCATCCTGAGCACATTTCCTTTTGTGACTGATCAGGGTCAACGCAGGCCAATGAATATACAGGAATAGCACAGCCAAAGAGCTGTCACCATCCAGTTATTACCTGAATGAACTCCAATGCGGACCCTCAGCTGCTGCTCGGGTACGTGAGGACTGTAAAAGCTCCTCATGCCCTGCACAACAGCTAATGACATTCTTGCTATTTCTTTTGCATGGTCGTCTCCATTTCTTGTAGGCAGTCCCGACACTACCATGTAAGCATCCCCAATGGTTTCTACCTGGATACAGCAAACGACACATGAATCAACTCATATCCTACAAAGGACTTAATGGCCTTTAATGATGGTAAGGCATTCAAATTATGTACCTTATAAACATCGTGGTTGTCAATGATATTGTCGAAGTATGTGTACAGGTCATTCAGCACGTTCACTACCTACAGCAAAGGAAAAAAGTGCAGCTGGTTTATAGCAGTCAGCTTAAGGATACAGATACAGAGATCAAAGTTTCTGTAAGGTGGCAATAGTTTTCCGTTGTGGTTCAGCTGTGGGCTTCGGTATGGTCCACAAATAACCTCATGTGAATGTATTATTTCCACTTTAAGGCTCAGATGGGCTGGCGAGCCAGCAGCTATGCTAACAGTAGCCGTGACAGAGTAGAGTTTGTCACCTTGTAATGTCAGGAGCTCTTATGTGAAATATGAAACCCATTCCAGAGCGTACTATGTGGGTATTTGATCTTACAACAGACCCCTACACAAACAAACACACACAGGCAAATACATCATTTAGCAAGTGTAGGGTATTTTAAAGTCTTAGACCCTCCCCTAATAGCTCTAGACATATGTATTTTTTAAAATATGATCGAAATCTGTACAAATGACTCCACAAAAAAAATAGTGTTTTCGAAATGACTGCCAGGCCTGCTTAGAAAGTACAGAGCAGAAACTCCCTGAGCTGTTGTTTGAGTCTCTCCGTCTTTCATCACCTGCATTGGCGTGAGGGATGCTGACATGGCTGTGAAGCCTTCAATGTCACTGAAATAGATGGTGACGCAGTCGTAGGTCTCTGCTCTCACTGTTTTTCCCGCTATGAGCTGAGAAGCTACACATCTAAAAATACAAGAAAAAAGACAGGCACTTTTCAAAGGCAGGTTTCAAGTGGAGGGTTTGGTGATGATCACTGGTCTCATCACGTAGGCTTGTTAGGCCAGGTGCAAGCAAGTTTATAGCAACAGAAGTGTTGTGGTCGAATTCACACAGTAATTCCAATTTTGCCTTCAGTGTATCAACAAGAAAACCTACATGATGTTCACTGTGCAGTTTAACCAGGCGTTAAAGGGATCGTTCACCCAAAAATAAAAATGATATCACTATTTACATCATTACCTTCATTACCCAAATCTTTCATTCTTCAAACCACAAATGAAGATGTTTTAATTAAATCCGACAGACTCTTGTCTCTCTATTAAAATATGGAAAACAGAAGCAAACACATGTGAGCTTCAATGTACTTCAATCTGTTCATCATGAAAAAGGATTGCATATCTTCAGAAAACTTAAACAGCTCCATTTATATGGATGACATTTACTATGTCTTTATAAAGACATCAAAACTTGGGGTGCGTAAGTGAAGGGATGAAAATCAAACATCTTGATTTCTGTTTGGAAGAGGAACACAAGTCACATGGATTTAGATCAACATAAGGGTGATAAACAGACGACAGAATTTCATTTTTGGGTCAACTATCCATTTTCAATGTGCTGAAACCAACACAGTCTCACTCCAACTTGTCACATTTTGACGCCTGGTCAAGACCCTTTTGCATTGCTTTTTGAAGCTCAAGGTACCCCTTTTTAGTCGACGTGAAGGGTCCTCCATTGCTTTCAGTTGTTTAGATTAATGTAATGGTTTGCGTGCATATATAAATTTATTATATAATCTTTTACTTTTATTGGGGCACCAAACCCCACCCCTACCCTAAACCTACCTACCTCTGAACAATATAAACACACACAGGCAAATGCAGTCACAGGTATTTATTGCACAAACTAATCATTAACAAGCAGTATAAATACATTACAAACAAGTCGTGTCACATTCCAAGTCTCCTGAAGCCGTACGAAGTCTTTATGTGATGAAGAGAGTCAAACACAAGGTTTTAATCAGTAAAAATGATCCCGCTCCATTTGCGCTCTCAACTCATTCAGAAAACATACTCCCGTCCTGTATCGCAATCAATTACGAGACACACAAGAGCCAATGGCATTTCACAACCAACATTGACGTAAGGTTTCTTGTAGCGGCATTTGCCTAAATCGGTTTGCCTAAAAAGACTTGGAAAATTAATATCTTTCAAATAAATTACTACGGTGCTTATATCTGCCTGCTACTGTATATCTTGAGTTTTATTGACAGATGGTAGGTTTGGGGGCAGGGGTTGGGTTACGTGCTCATAAATGTGTAAATAATATCATTTAAATAAAACTGTTTTGACCACTAAATAAATGCAATAATGCCATTGTTTTTACCCAATATATCTTTTAATTATTACGATAATATATATGATAATATATAATATATATTAAATACAATAAAATTGTAAAAATATCACGTTGTCATGTTGACTTAAGAAATGACTTAAAAGGGGTACCTTGAGCTTAAAAAACTATGCAAACCAAGCATCAAAATGTGATGAGTTGAAATGAGGCTGTGTTGCTGAAACAGCAGAAACACCACCGACAGATGCTCAAAAACAGCCTGACAAACCTTCAGCTTGGTGTGTTATCCCCTATATGCATATTTACTTTGTTAATCAGGGTTGTCAAACTCAGTTCCTGGATTTGCAAGCCTGCTCCGACACACAAACTATGTAGTTTTCAATTAAGCTTAAAGGACTTGATTAGTTGAATCAGGTGTGTTTAATTAGGGTTGAAGAGAAACTCTGCAGGGATCAGGCCCTTTAGGAATTGAGTTTGACACCCCTGTTGTAAAACAATAGAAAAAGGAAAAAGAGCTTAAAAGAAGTGATTTCTAGGTAGCTTTGGATGGACTTTTTTTTTTAACTGGAGCATAACCTTGGCAACATCTGCGTGAGCAGTCCCTCGGCTCGCTTCTTCTCTTCCTGGAGTTCAGCGGTACGTTCACTGACTATCTCCTCCAGATTACATGCATACTGCTCCATACGGGACAGCAGGTTATCCAGAATGTTCTCAGATCCCCTGTACGTGCACACACACAAACGCTCAGCAAAAATTATTCAACATTATTACTACTAACTAGCTTTAGTACTATCACATTAAAGAAGCAGTAATTCTTTATAGCCCCTTCAAGGGCCATTTGCTTCAAAAGAAACATTTATCAGCGCACAGTACACACTTTTTTTTCATCTTTCTCCCTTCATCCTCCAAGGCCAGTAAATGTTTAGTGTGATAAGTTGTGACAGGGTTGTTCTCATGAGGCTCTGTGATCGCTGGGTTGTGTGTCACTCGTCCCCAGAGTGGCCATGTCCTGTTTGTTTGTCTACCTGATTAAGCACTGTCATTTGTAAGTGTAATTAATGATCATCTGTGTCCCTGCCCTGTTATTCTTTATTACCTCAAAAGCACTCATTAGTCACAACTACCCTCATTTAGAGCTGAAACAAGCACATAGAGGAAGAATGTGCAAACTGTTACAGGGACAAAGACAATATTAGATTGGGATGGAGAGATAGCCGTACACTATCTCTGCCTCAGCACTGCTTGTTTAAAGCGCATTTAATCAAAATTGTCTCAGTGTTAACACTGGCTTCACTTCCCCACTTACTCTGCAAGTGGGGAAAATTGTATCAGCAGAAAGTCTAATAAAAGTGTAGTCCACACCGGACCGTAAAAGTCAGACTGTTTGTGGTTCTCTTTGTTTTGGTTTGTGGTATTCAATTGCCAAATGCCAACATGTCACTGTTTTATAGTGTACTGTATACAATGTAAAATACAAATAATAAGGTTTATTAGATGACTGAGATATGTGAGTGAAGATACGTGTTGTATGAAATTATTAATATTATAACCTATTATACTATAATGTAAGTATTTTTTATGTAACACTATTAGTATTTTGAAAGTGCTTTTTAAGTGTAAATTCATATTTTCAGTGTTCATTTTACGTCAAATTTAAGCTTTAGTAATATTATGTCCTGTTGTTGTTATTAATATTAACACTTCTGTATATGGATTTTTTAAATTATATTTCAGTTAGACACAATAGGAACATTTTCAATATTCTAAGTTTAAGTTAAAGTCTTAAATGTTTTAAGATCTACGATTATTTTTTAATCTTAATTTAATTTAGCTTAATAAAAATTCATATTTATTATGCTTATTTAAACACAAACATACAATCTCTGTTTAGAAAATATTTTCATGTATCTACATTTATATATTTACATTCATATTATGAATATTATAAATATATTTATATGTAAACATATTTTTCTTAAATATATGCATGCATATATAAAAATATGCACAGTGCACACACATATTATGTGCAATATATATATATATATATATAGGATGCCATTAATCATGATTAATTATTTTATTTATTAATCATGATTATTGGTTTATTGTTTCTTGAAGTAAACTAAATGCAGTCGATCCAAGCTATAACAAAAGAAAAGCACCTGAACCAACTAAAAATAAGCCCTGATGAGGTGACTTACAGTACTTCATCTAAGATAAAGTCAAAGAAATGTAGAGATGTACACATATTGTTGTGTACTGTGTCTTGCTTCATTACTGACCCATTAGGACAGAGTCTCTTGATGGCAGTCCTGAGAGAAAAGAAGTCTGGTCTCTCTGCAGGTTTCTCTCTCCAGCAGCTGACTATGATTTCCTCCAGTTCCTCTACACCCTCCGATGGGTCTATGTGAGGCCTCAGTGGACTATAGCCTCTCGCCTTGACCCTCTCTACAATCTCTGAAAAGCAGACAGGCAGGGAGTTACCAAAAGTCCTGTAGAGTTATCCATCTGAAATGGTTTACCTTTAAAGAGGCTTTATAGAGAGAGGGAGAGGAGTTTTTACCATACCTCTAGCACTAAAGTGACAGTTGGGGATGTAGAAAGGCCCTCTACGATATACTACCTCTTGAGCGATAATGGCAAAACTGTAAATATCCCCTTTCTGAGTACCATTAGCTGAAATGGACTCCCTCAGCAGCTCTGGTGCCCTCCATAGCAGAGCTAAAAATGAAAACATCAAAATCTCCACAAAACGACCTACACTTTGAGTTTATGTGTGCAACATATTTGTATGTTTATGTATTGAGCTGTATTTATGTATTGATAAGTGATTTATATATATTTTCATCTACACAAAATATCTTAAAAGTTCTGTATTTCCAGCTTACCAGTCCAGGGGTCGAATCCAGGGCTCTGCTCTGAGTCTGAACGCCTGACTGCGTTAAGGCCAAAATCAGTGACCTTCAGGACAAAGCGACTGTCCACAACACAGCTCGATGACGAGAGGCAACCGTGAAAGTGCAAAGGACTGTGGTGCAAATAGTCCATGCCCTACATCAAAGTCAAAATTTATCCATCACTGTTTTATATTCTACAGTCAGCGAAAAAGGGTTTAGACTATAAAACAGACACTTTGACCTTTACAATGTCTAGCATGAGGGAATACTTGAAAGTCCAGTCCAGCTTAATAGACTCATTCTTCAAAATGTCCTGAAAAAAAAAAAATTCTATTATTTTTGTTACAATGGCCATTCTTAAAATAAGAACATAGCCTCTTCCCTTCCTGGTCTCATGGCATAAATGTAGGCTACCTGGGGGCACTTTTAGCAAAACACAAAATACACACCAATAAGTACATTTCCAAAAGAAATGAACACTAGAGGTTGTAAAACTCTGACACTCGGTTTTGTCTTAAGTGAATGAAAACAGTTGAGAAAATTAGAACATTACCATCATCAGGCTACATTAAATTTCTGCAAGTCTTATGAGAACAGAGCCTGGCTGTTCGCGTCTTTTGCGCACCCAGGATCTCTATTTTAAATGTATGTGCACATAATAGAAGATTTTTTAAATGCAAAGTCGAGCTGACGGATAAGAGTGAGGCGAAAAAAAGGCAAGATGATAACAGAAAACTTTCGAAAGGAAATGCCAACCTGATCTCACAGCAATTCGTACATATTTTACAAGGTGGCTAATATGAATTTTTACGAGCTCACTCGTACGATTTATTGTAAATCTTACTTATTTTACGAGATGCAAATTCGCAAAAGTACCTGTTAAAATATTTTGGATTCGTTTTTTTCTTCTTCTTGGTTTCTTATTTATTTGGTTGCGTGTTTTTTTTTTTCAAGTTGCATTAACAAATGATCATTCATTTTAAGTAACAGTCGCCAAATATTGAAATTCTGAACAGTAGCAATATCTAACTGAAGCAACGCAATAAAAACACAGCAAAACTTGCCTATGTCAACGTAATGAAAATGTGCCGGTTCACGTATTAAACCTGAGTTTTAGCGCCACTTAGTGGACATTTCTCTTTGAAACTGGGGTGAAGGTACATAAAACAGTGTTTTAAAAAAGGGCATCTAGGTCATTGTTCCAAAACTCTAAATCTAGAATTTCTTTCAAGAATATAGCTCTTTCCATAAAGAAAGTGAATAATAACATAATATTTCTGATGTACTTGATTTTTATTAAAAGTGTAACAATTAATGGGGGAAACATAATTCAGAATGAAATGAAAACTCAAAAAAGCTCATTTTTAATAAAATAAAGTCTGTGGTAAATTTTGCTTGAGCATAGGTTATGTTCTACTTCAAGATTAATTATTATTAAGGCATTTTACTAAAATCCATGAAGTCTTGATGAAATGCATAGTTTGAAAATGAAACCATAATCTGTGTACTAGCACCTCCAGGCTTCCTTTCGGGCAGTACTCTGTAAGAACGAAGGGTTGAGGGGTCTCCAGGGCCGCTCCAATAAATTTGCAAAGATTGTAGTGGGTCAAATCTCTACACTGAAGAAAAAAAGGTACTAAATGAAGTACATCATATCAGTGGCACATTGTATTTAAAAAAAATAAATACATTTATCAATGTTTTAAGCAGAGTTTACATGTTTGAGTTCTGCCAGCAGCTCGCTGCTCAGATGAGTGCTTCTTAATTTCAGAAAGCAAACAGAACAAATTGTCCCCTGAAGGTGAGAAAAAAATGAATGGAATTGATTGAATTAACTGATATGAATATTTTTATTGGGCAAGTAAATCATACCCAGTGTTATATTGTCTTCTACAAAATGTGGGAATGCAGTGACGTAAATATGTAAACACTAAGATCCCAAATACTTCACTTTGTAGACTGCGGTTCTGTGTGCTGATGGCTTGTCTTGCATGCTGCAAATTATAGACTCCAAAGAAGCCTGGATGGGTTTGATTCTGTGGGACTGAACCACAAAGAGGAGAATCTAGATGTAATATATTCATTCAGCGCATGTAGTAATTCCATCCAAACAAACCAAAATTAATGATTAGGAGGTAGAAGTGGGTATCTCTTTGGGTGACCGTGTTTATTTCACTCTTATTATATGTAATATTTCTACCTCACAATTGCTATTATGTTCTTGCATTGCAAAATAAATTAAACTGTTGGCCATTAGAATTGATTTATAATGCATTAAATCCTCTTAAAACCTTTGCTGGCATGGCTGAGGAGTGATGCTCCATCATTACAACATCATCAGCATTGACTGTCCACAGCATCTTGGAAGCTTCCTCCTGGAGTTTGAACTTCCTGGCAATAAATATCAGTTTAATCTGAAGACTCTAGAAAATCTAGGACCGTATTTCTCCAAAGCCAATATTCCTGAAATGCTGAGAAAAACTGAAGAACAGCAGTGGAGCTGATTAAATAAGGCTTGCATTTTTGGGCAAGAGCTCTAACGTTTCAGCTGAATTTAGTCTGGCATTCATGAACTATAAAATCAACAGAATGGTTCGACATAATTGCAGTATAACATGCAAATCTACATCCAAAATAAATTAAAATGGTGTAACTAGCAAAAGCAAATCTCTTGGGAAGAAAAATCAAAGTATGCATCACATTTATGCAAATAAACTCATTTCTACACTTGATTCGCAATGTTAATGTTTAAATAACTGTTACCTGTAAAAAGCGCAGATTGCAAGGGTCCCTGCCGCCACCAAGCCAGCAAAAATCCCCAAAGCAATCAAGAATTTTCTCTCTGAAAATAAAACACACATTTGCAGGTCTGCTGGGTGATTAGCACTCACTTGGTGTCAAAATGCAGCTAGTACATCCATTTATAGAAGTATGATACAGCAAGGCTGGAAGCCACTAAGGGTAATTCTGTAGGAATGCAATATGAAACAGCCACATCCAGTCACCTTTGATAAAAGTATTTTATCTGGTTGCATAAGTCTGTCCAGACTTTATTACTTCGACCTGTTAGCTTAAGGGAGATTCAGTCAGCGAATGGCTGAGAAATCTATATTGCAACTGAGTCAGACATTTGGATCTTGCAGGCATTGGTACATTATTCAAGATTTTTTTTTTTAATCAAAGAAAGGGTATGGGGCAATGCCCAAAAAAAGAGATGAAAATGAAGGAGTGAGAAACCTGAGTGGTATGGGTGTGCATGAACTGATGTATGGAGCAAATTTGGGCATCTGGTGCCCTCTACTGGAAACAAATATACTGCAGTATGGCCTTTAACTGGCGCCGATAAGCAGTGCACGAACACGATTCTAAGCGTCATATCATGTTGCTGTGTGTTATTAGCACACCTTCAAAATGAACAAATGGTGGACCGTAAAATGCACTAAAACTAGAGGCCATTCAAATAAGTCCAGATATCAACCCAACATTGAAAAGCGTGCCTCTGTCACGGACTTGATCGACATTTCACAAGTGTCACGAAATGCCCAAGAAGTTATGTAATATCCTTTTGCCGAATTGTTTCCACAGTCACATTTTTCCAATGACCCCAAGTTGCCCAATACCTAGATTGATACAGAGTTCTCCATCAAATCCACAGTCTGGAGAGTCTTTGGGAGGAGTTGTCCGTCTTCCAGGCCACTCGATTTGAACCCCTTGTACTGCCTTATAAGTCCCAAAATAGTTCGCAATGACCTGTGTGGAGAACTCTATGACTCATTTGACAAATGTACTTGAGAATAGCAGAGCAGTTTTCAGACGGCTTGGTTCCGTCTAGATAGTAAGCATATTTTAGCGCCTCACCTGACACTGGTTGTTACTGCCTTGGAAGTGTTTTAGCATGTAATTTATCTCACGGTCTCCACTCACATCAATAGTTACATCTCCTTGAATACCTGTTTAACAAAATGTTACAAAGCATGTAACCCAAAAACATAACAAAACCAAAAATGCAACCCAGTCGCACGGCTGGTCGTGACAATATCACGAAATTAGCACGAAATCTATTTCATTATGTTCGTAACTCCAGCACGAACGTATAAAACTACGATTCGATTGGATGCATCTTTTCGTGCTGGATTCACGAAAGTCGGGTAAGAATCGTGTCAGTACCACGAAAAAAAAACCGTGCGCCCCTTTCAACTATTAATACAGCATTGCATGTACGCACGTGTAATCTTAAATACAAATGGGAATTACTGGCGGTATTTCAAGCTCTACAAACCTTTAATGGTTCTGTTCCACATTCGTCTAGTGATGGCTAAGCCATCATATGGGTTTTGTTTTTCTGCCAAAGTTATGTTCAATATGTGGGCATACAGCCAGACACTATCGTGGGCTACGGCTGCTAGGAATGACACCTGTGGAAGTAAAAGAATTGAACTCGTAATAAAATAACGTAGCGTTATAGTGATATTTAAAGGTGAACTTAATTTCCTGCAAAATTTAGATGTGGTATCACATGCAATAAACTTTCCTTTTGTTGATGTGCATAATAAAAGCAAACCTTTTCATGTGTAGCATACGTATAGCCAAAGTCTGTTTTGGATCTTTTGATGACATCCTCTGAAAAGGCCTGATACCGTTTATCACTGGGTTTATAAAGAGACAGGAAAAACAGAGCCTGATAAGCTTGCTTGGCCACTGAGTCATATCCATCACCTGAGAAAGTAGAAAACCATGTGCTATAAATAGAAAATTGCATCATGTTCAGTAATGTCTCATTTTATGAGCAAAGCCATTGATTTTGTGGTTACGTAACGCACACCTTGTTTCCACTCAAAACTACCAAATAACACCTTTTGCTTGTATGGCTCGAAACAAAAGAAAACGAAATCTCCATTGGTGAGGCCTTTTTTGTGAGCTTCAGTTAGCAAACTGCGGACCACCTTGCCTTGTCCTGATATCACGATAACTGCATAAGTGAAAAAACACACAAACAATAGGTTCATTGTTTTCTTCCTCCCAGCTTTTTTAAAGAACAAATTTGCATCAGATGGGATCGTTTTCCTTACTGCGAGAGACTTGTGCCACCTCGGTTAAGGCCCCGGACCAGGTCGACAAGGACCCTTGAGAAAGAGAGCCGTGGATTTCTTGATACTTGGCCACTGTGATATTATTTTGTACTGCTTGATACCTTAAAAAAATTAATTTCTTGATTTAATAACAGCAACTATATATTTTAAGAACCAGATATTTTTTTTTTACAATAAATTATTAGATAACTTGTTCTTTTTCACGTCTGAAAAACATTTAGATGCAAACTGTATATAAACCACTACACTTCCTTTTGTACTTTAATATATACTTCTATACTATACATTTATACATACTTAAAACATACACACCATTAAAATGACATTATGTTTGTTTATTTATTTTTACATTGTACAGTACATGCAGTGTATAACAATGTAAATGTACTTCGATTTTCCACCTCTCAGTTTCGAGGTATATAACATACCTGATCCCCTCGGCGGCAGTAGCCCACGGCTGTTTATTCTCATAGATAATACCGATGCGCTTCCAGCCAAACCGCTTACAGATTTCCACAAAAAAAGACCCTAGTTTAGTAAAAGGTCCCAACACTCTTGTTAAGGTCGGATAGGCCTGAATTTAAAGAAAATCAAGAGAAAAAGACATTTAGCAACTGAAAGCAAAGTGCATTTTAAGATATAAGTGTTCATTGTAATACACACATTAAAACAGACCTTCTTATCTAGAAACTGTTGATCTGCACATGCGGGGCTGATGACAGCAATGTTCCAGTAAGCTGCTAGTTTAGCAGTCACTGCGCAGACCTTAAATAAGAATTAGCAACAGATGATAATACTCCATTTCCTACTCAACAGTCCTTCATCTTCTAATGATGATATCTTGTGACAAATTAGATTATAAGGGCTTTTTTAATTACTTTTTGACAGCCCTTCATGCGTTAAAAGTCGATTTTAAGCTGTAATTGGAACTGTGTGCTTGTAGAAGACAGATACCTTAATTTGGAAGTCTATTGTCTGAGTAATGACATAATGAGTGAGTAATTGTCATTTTTGACATGGTCCGCTGTATTTTTAATATTTATTTGTTTTGACCTTCAACTGTTTTGGAAATGAAGCTACAATACAAACATACATTTGAGCAAGAGGGTCCGATGAAAGCGCTGTATTTGTGTTTATGGTAAAGTGCCGCAATTTTCCCAGGGCCACGTACATCACTGCATTCATCATCCACGTAATGGTAATCCAGATGATGACCTGACATGAATAATTCAACAACGTATTACAATAAAGATGATATATAAATATCGTGCATCTCCGTTTTATACTTGGTTCAAACAACTCACTGACCTTGCAGAAGGTTCGGATTGCTGTTTACAGAACTGATAGCAATAAGAGCTCCAGCCCCAATTCGACCAACACTGATAGGAATTGAGGCGTTGTTGGGCATGGAGATCAACAAGGTGAAACTATCACCCAGACTGAGAGGAACCAGGGTCATCAAAAAGAGCAGTGAGCCAGGAAGCCTCTCAAAGTGCTTCATTACCTCTATGGCATATTAGTCCAAATTTACACACAAATATAGGGTTGCATATATACATTATTGCCTATGTAAGCAAACTTTGCTCTAATTGTAGCATAGTCAATATTAAAATCACATGCGCTATGCAAACTACCTCAGCCTGGGAAATTATTACATTGATATTACTTACCACTCATTCCAAATGAATAATTCCTGCTTCAACAGTTCAGAGTTTAAGCAAAATAAGCCAAAAACGAATATAAAAGAAGGACTTTGCTTTAGACAATACCTGTATCGCGGATGGGAAAAGTATCCAGTGGCAAACTGAGGCCATATGGTTTTGCTCTGAACCCAGCCATCCACGACAGTGATCTCCCCAGAGTGACTGTAAATCAAGGGTCTCACATTAATACTCCTCTGTATCTCAAGCTCTGGTGTTCCTCTGGCATTTGTTTATAGCTAAACAAGCATATGAGTAAACACTGTTCTACAGATGTTTTTGGGAATTCCCAAGTCCACAAGGACTGAAAAAAAAACATTTTCGCCTGTCAGTGCTTTGAGTGATACTGTAACATGTGTTTCTGTTTACATGCGTAAGTGCAAGTGAGCATAAACAAGGATTTGTTCATATTAAATAATGATTGGAAAATAAACTGGTATATGAACTTTGAAAGAAGAATATTAATGTATGGGCATTAATTAAGAATCACTGCACAAGAATCAGCCAGGTCAAGAACGAGAGGTCAAAAGGTTAAAGGAAAAATAAGATAGTATCGCCCCCCTGCGCACTGGCACTCGAGGGTTCTATACCGTGGGAATGCCCTCTAGTGTGTCTGTCAGTTTCACAGGCCAGAAAACATTTGAAACTTTTCTCAGTACAAAAGATGAACACCATGCGAGAGAGATAAATGTTGTGGCCTTTTTTCCCAGAATATGTCTGCCCATAAAAACAACAAAATCTGTATTGGGGTTAGTTTGTGTCGCAGCACGAATACACAGGGAAATAAAAATAGTACTGGAGTACTCTTTCATGATTTATAACTATTTTATAGTTAAGCTCAATTTACATTTATTTACAACACATGAACATCACGTGAAAATGAAAGTAGCTATAAAGTAGCTCCTGCTTCTGTTCTTCTGCAAGATGCACTTCTAGATCGACAAAAGTTACAGATGCAGTTTTATATACGTCTTGCATGTGTGTGCATAACAGTACACACACACACAATGTAAACAAAAATAAAAAAAATAAAATTCTTCAAAGCAGAAAGCTTTTTAAACAGCTTGTTTTTTTAGCTTCACTTAAATTGCCTTTAATTATCACACTTCTTACATTATTAAAGTCATATTTACTTTGTTAAGCTTACTTTGTTAAGCTTTGTTAAGCTTTTTATGGTAAATATTTTAATTTAAAAAAAAAAAAACATCAAAAAAATATTTTATATGTAGGCTATTTAGACTAAAGTTACTGTTCACAAATAGTTATGACAGAGTACTCTCACAGCGAAAAATGTCTGTATAGGCAACAATAGTGTCGTATTGATATTACTTGACAGTCTGCTTGATGTTATACAGGTAAGAGGAATACATTTGCATTACAAGGGCAAACTTCAATGATTTTATCATGTGATGAGAAACGTCGTTGTCAAATCGCTCCGCCTACTTGTCACTCGACAAATTCAAGGCTTAATGTATTAAAACCGCAAAAACAAAAAAACGAACAAAAAAAAGTACTAAAACCGCTATTCTATTCTTAGAGTGGCCGTGACCCTCTCATCAAATATGATTCAATCTCCGATTAAATATCATTTGTGAACGCAGGGTATATTTGTTTTTTGCCTCTGGTTTTACAGAAGGGGATACCCTAAAAAGTTAACTTTTTGGAGACGTCGAAACGAATGGAACACTCTAGCATGATGATTAAACAAGAGCCATCTGGTGATTTTTCTTCCCAACCAGAAGATGGCAGTCAATACATAAATCTCAGAGTGACAACTCAACAACTCAGTGGAACTCAAAGAGCTGACAGAATACTGCAATTCTAAGAATGAACATTTAAAAAAAAAAAAATCAATTGCTATGAACTTAACTATTTGACTAACTACCTAATAAAAATAATAAATATATTAGCTCTAGAAAGACACACATTTAATGTTAGCCTGTGAAGTTAAATAAACCTTGAAAGCATGGCCCAGTGGTGCAAACCGCATACAATTCAAAGCATACAAATGTTCACAACAGAATTAGGCTAAACCACAACACAATCCTGATTGTTGAAAGAAAGAAAGAAAGAAAGAAAGAAAGAAAGAAAGAAAGAAAGAAAGAAAGAAAGAAAGAAAGAAAGAAAGAAAGAAAACAGCATGCTGGTTTGGTACATTTTGAAGCTGGGATGCTAGTTTGAGCTTGTTTACTCTTCTACTGGTCTTTTGCTGGTCCCTTGCTTCATACTGATCCTTGACCAGCACAAGACCAACTAAGGACCAGGTTAAACCAGCAAAAGACCAGCTTAAACCCGCTTCAAACATACCTAACCTGCTGGTTATTTGGTTGGGCTATCATTGTCAAAGAAATAATTTAAATACTCAGAAATGTCCACCTGTTATTATATTTTGTCCAGTTTAACGAGGTCTTTCGTTTTTTATATTGTGTATATTTGTCTCTTCTGTATTGTTAATAAGGTCGACACTACCCTCTTGTGGTCATTTTGAATGTACTTATTTTGTGACTCGATGCTGTTTTTAGCAGCAGAGCAGAGCCCTATTTTATAGTCGTACAGAGCCAAAGTAGTGTAGAAAATATATAAATATTTATAGTTACTAGAAACTAGATGATCCACTGAAAAGTACTACATTTATATAAAAAGTCTGGTAGATTAGCTCAACCAATATGTTTCAAATATAGGTACTTTAGTAATAGAAGAAAATAAAAAATAAATAAAAGGGAAAAATAAACAGAAACATAATTGGAAAGCAAAAAACAACACATTCTTCTTCACAGTAACATACACTTTATTCATATCAAGTATTTTTCGTGGTTTAATTTTTAAAGACAACATTAAATACAGAAGGCACTTACAAAAATGGTTAAATTATAGAAACATATTAACATGGGATTAAAAATAATACGAAAAAATTGATAAGGACCAGAGATAGTGCCACATGGCAGCCTTGTACAGTACATCTCAAATAAAATCTACAGAACACTAATCTAAGTACAGTATAAAGAGGATTTATTGTTATTAGTTTAATGCCCCTACTAGGTTTTCATATATAATTCAATCATTTAAAATACAGATAGCACATAACACAGTTGTTTTTGTCACTAGTAAGTGGTTCTTGTTGTGGTTTATTTTAAATGTTAGGCTTTGTGGTTTCTGCAACGAAGGAGTACTGGTACAGCTCGATCAAGCGGTTGGCCTCCCTCTGCCCTGACAACAAAGCACCATGGGTAGTGGAATAGTATTTTCTATGGGTGGCCTCCCCAGCAAACAATACCTGTAGAGGCTTTAGATAGAAAAAAAAGAGAAAACAACAAAAAGTTAGCTTGACCAAACATATGCTCTAAAGTGTCACAGCCCTGGGGCCCAGTAAGCTATTTTAAGCACGAGTCTCTATCTTTCTGCTATAACAAAGTGATTTAACAGTCTCAAGCCTCTTGTTCTTTTTGTGCAGTGTGCTCTGCGGGGTTAGGCTGTTCCTTTTAGACACGTAATTGGCCAGAGCATGTTTGTGTGTGTGCTTGTTCTGACTCAAATTTCAGTCTCAGTGCTGCACAGCTCAACATGACACATTTAAAAAACATCATGCAAGCAAGACTCCAGTCTGACTTAAGAGCAGTCATGGGAAATTTGAACAAGATGAGGTGATGACATGTATGACATGCATGTATAATGCCTTGGAAGGACACTCGCTGTTTTTGGTTTAATGGGCATATAAGCTAATGAAAAACAAAAATCATAATTTGCCAACTATGTGAACGTGCACCTATAAAGAGCAAAAAAAAGCTGTTTCACAAAGACACTGCACAAATTCTCATACTTAAATTATGTTAAGTGTGAATGCCAATGATTAAGCATATTTTGCTTTAATAATTTATACAACTTTGAAATTACCGGAGCCTTAGTGTTCTTAATATAAGGCAGGGGCTCAGCTAGTTTCTCCACATCTCTGCCGCTGGAGCCCACCCGAGTGAAGGAGTAAGAACCCCGAATATAGGGATTACTGCCCCACGAGGAGCGCAGGATCCGCCTTGGTTTTGGAATATTCTGGTTCCCTGTCAGAGACATCACATAATTAAACATATAGACTGATTTGCCAAACACTACCAATTGATTAAAAAAAATTTTTTGATCTTAGTTGATCTTAAAGCTTAAAGCTTTTAAACCCAGCTATTCAAGACAATACTTGATTCCTTCTTTAAGTGTAATTTGATGTGCTTATCTCTGTTTGTTTTGGTGGTGTGGTTTAAGTGGACACGGGAAGTTTATCTTAAGCCTGCTGTCAATTAATGACAGAAATTAGGGTACCTTTCAATTATTAGTGACAAGGTGTGACCAAATCCAATCCACTAACTACTGTAAATAGACTGGGGCAGATGGGAAGGGAACCTGCTGTGGATCTGGATTAAAACAGACTGACCTAGTTAAGAGAAATGCCAGTATGTTGACATTACTTACAGTGAATGTGTGCATTGACCCTTACATCTGACTTGTGTTCTGTCATGACAGGGTTACATTTGTGTATAGTACAATCTTTAACACTACTGTGTATGTTTACATTAGAGTCGTGACCTTGTCAGAGGTCCCTTTTCTTCCCTGATTAAACAGGTGCATATGCCTTCTTTTCACGGAGAAATATAATTTAAAGCCAGCATTAATATAACCAGTTAAATGTGTATGTGACAAAACAAGCTGCTTGTTTGGCTGACAAACCTGCATTCAATTCCTGAATCTCTAGACAAATCTCCTGTCAGCTGGAAATGATCTACTCTCTATAAGAGAGTAAATGCAGCTCTCTAAGAAGGTCAGAATGGGAGATTATATGAATTGTACAGGGAATTGTACTAAGAAGCTAAAATCATTATGAAAACGAAGATTAACAATGTTCTTTCTGCTAATGACAAACGGCAAAAACTGTCAACAATACTCCGAAGTCTTAGTGTCAGTGGGAAATGAACTGCGATTCAATGACATACTGTAAGTATTACTGAGAATTAAGGGAGGTGTACATTTTTGTTTTTTCACACCCTGATAATAACGCAGTTTAAACAGGATAAAGTGTCATTCTTGGCACATGTGCTCACCTGTAAACTGACGTAGTAGTTCAGTGCATATCTCCGCCACAGTCTCGTCGTCACACCTCTCCATGCGCAGGGCTTCTTCTCCGCAGATCCAGCCACTCAGCATGTGGCCATAGCGCTCGGGCGGATACAGCACATCGAAGCTGCAGATCTTTCGGTACCACAGCTCTTCTGGGTATGCCTGGCTCTCCAGTTGAGCCTCGTCCTCCCACACGAACTGAATGCTGTTGCACTCGGGACTCCAGAAGGGCTCAGCAAACTCCAGAAAGATCTTGTCGGTAGTACTAATGCCCAATTTCTGGATGGCCTGAGCCTTGTCTAGTGGCAGTCCTGGGGAGAAGAATGTCTCGTGAGCTTTCTTCAGGACCCCAAGAGAGGCCGTTACGATCACGTGGTCTGCCAGCAGACACTCGCCATCTTCACACTCCACACAGACCGGAGAAGGGCTCGGTCGCTGGTCCTGGTTATGGTCAGCCTGGTCTACAATTTCCTCTGTATCATGGGAGCTGCAGTTCCAATGGATACGGTGGACAGGTTTGCTGAGGCGGACGACACGACTTGGGATGTCCTGAGCCAGGATCTCAATGATTTTAATGAAACCAGCGGGAATGACATGGTGAGCGCCAGGAATCTCGGTCCACTCACCAAACTCACTAAGAGACACTTCATCCATGCTGGGGGAACTGCTTTCACAGCTCTCCACCTGAGGCACAAAAAGATTTTTTCATTAAGATGTTAATAAATGAAGAAATTGTGCATGAACCAGCCAGTAACTTGCTTTTAAGCTGCTTCTTGGCATTAAAACTGAAGTCTACTAAGTTCGGTGTTGCCAAGTCTGCAGTTTTCCCACAGAACCGGACTACTTTAACACTGTTGCTGTGGGTTGTATTTCATGTCTGTGGGTTAAAGTGACTCCAATTACCAGGGGAACCTTACCGGAATGCAGTTTTTACCATGGGACCCCCACTCGAAACACATTAGTTTTGTATAGCAATTGGACATCTTTTGTTGTGAAAATCTGGCAACCCTGAATGAGTCTGATAAAGGGTCTATTCATGAATAGCTTAATTTACTGCTGTTTTTATATTGTTTTCAAACAGTAAATGCTTGTACTGTAAACAAACCATTTACTCTAAGGCTACAGATCCAGATTATACTGCGGTAAACAAACACAGGCAGTCTAGCAGGCATATAGCCAGCAGAGTGCTTTTTCTGGTCCTGCCCCTTCCTCCCATAACCTCTAGCATTACAGGATGACATTCAGTGTCTGTCCTACTCTTAATCCAGAGCTTTCATTACTATCAGAATTTCTGTGAATAGCCTGAGTGAAAAACACTACGGTGTGACGTTTAGAAAGGGGTTTATTTATTCCATGGATCGGAAATACAAGCACATTGTGAGTCTAGTTCAAGTGTGAGAAATTTTTAAAACAGTATTGTGATTTGAAGCCACACCTATGTGGGTGGAAATCTACAGTTTTGTATGTCGCAAGAGAAACTCTGCTGCAACAAAGTGGGAAGTGTGTATGGCATTGACGTCACTGTTGTCTTACAAAGGTGAGGATGCATGCAATGTTTTTGATGATGTCATTGATTTGCAGTAAATCTATGCACAACGGGAACTAGTGCTATTTCCGGTTGGGGTGTGTTAGGGAGATGACAAACACAACGCCACACCTATAATTTCAAAATCAGGTCTATAGAGATATATATTGATTTATTACTATACTGTGGCTGAACAAATCTCAGAGCACTGCTCACCTTGAGGTACTGTTGTAGCATAGATAACTTGAGTTTCTTGGTGCTTTCTGAGTCATAGGGATCGAGCATGATCTTCTTGCGCACCACATCTCGTGTGAAGATCCCAACACTGTTTTGACTCTCAGCTCCCACAGGCTTTCCATTCTGGAAGAACTCCTGAGTCAGCTCGTACACCTGCACAAAGGAGTTTGTTAAACAAGGCTAAGAGATCGAGATCGTAGAGTTATCAGATCAGATTACCAAAAACAAGAGTTTAATTGTGTTAATTATTGAGGTAGAGGGAGAGAAGCTCACACTGAGAACAACAGCTCAGGATAGGTTAACAATCACAAAACACATGACTTTTATGGCAGCTGCGAGCTTGAAGTGAAAAATGCTTCTCAGACAAAAAAAAAAAACATGTGAGTTGCAGTTTGTTTAGCATATAGAAGCAAATTAACAGTTAGGAGCAGCTATGAAGCTAAAAAAATGTTGAGTGGATATATTAAGCTACTGTACAAAACTGCTGAGATTCTCTAGACTGGTTTAGGTAGAGTAAGGCCATTAATGAACAAAGCCTGCACAATAGAATTTCCAAATGGGAATACAAATGGCTCAAGCCCTGTTTCCACCTGACATTAAGATGTGTTTAAGAAACCTCACATGGAGGTACTGTAGTCAAATCGCATTTGTACACATCACATTTGTACTGG
Source organism: Enteromius thamalakanensis (assembly GCA_032357475.1). Classification (NCBI taxonomy): domain Eukaryota; kingdom Metazoa; phylum Chordata; class Actinopteri; order Cypriniformes; family Cyprinidae; genus Enteromius; species Enteromius thamalakanensis. The sequence continues at coordinate 19,436,488 of JAUCMT010000001.1, forward strand.
AAATGCTATCTTTAAGGGAGCCTGACTGCACTATAGATGGAAAGAGAAATGCATCTCGGCTGGCCATACATGATTGAATCACCAAAACGCTGCTTAATACCAGGTGAAAACATGGCCATACTGCATCGGTTTATTCAGTCCACAAGCACCAAAAGCAAATTCTTCCAACACCTCTTTGTACAGGTCACTGAACTCCTCCACCAGATCTTTCGGGATTCGCTTGCCATTGTTGGTCTGATAGTGGGCCACACCATTCTTGGCATAGAGGCTGATGCGGCCCACACTCCTTTCCTCCTCTGTGGTGTGCTCCAGCAGCCCATTGTCCTCAGCCAGGTGGTAGACGGGGTTCCCATTTGCCCCATGGATCCAGGTTGCTCCAAGTTCCAAAGTGGTTTTACCTGTAAAGGAACGGAGATGAGGCACCTTGAACAGACCATCTTTTGATCCAAGAAGGTTAAGGATAAAGTAACAAAAAGGTTGCTATCATGAGAAGACAGATGTCTTACCGTGCTGAATGCTTTGCACTCTGCCTCCGATACGGTCTGAGGCTTCTAGCACTGTGACATTGGTGAAGCCGTTCTCCAAAAGGGTTTTGGTGGTGGCAAGGCCGGCCAAGCCCGCACCAATTACTACTATTCGCGGTTGTCGATGTCTCTGTAAGGCACTACTAAGAGGATCATCAGTGCTGTCTGAAGATATTTCACAACTTTGCATGCCGTCCAAACTCTTCTTCTAGGGAATCTAGGAAAGGGAGAAATAAGGAAAGGCTATGAGAGTAAATACCATGCCTTCCAGCAAGACAAATAATAGGGATTATTCACAGAAAGCAGGAAAAGAACACATCAAAGATACAGATCTTCCACCAGCTTCCACCATGTGGTTTGTAGGAATGATTGCAACACAGTCTCTTTTCAAACCATTACCCTAAATGACACCTATACAAATAAGGTTTCTTATCTCCAACCTCATGTTGAGAGTGTTTATATCATCACTGCAGTGCTGAACAAAAATAAAGAGAAAGCAAAAGGGCCAGTGAAGTGTGCATTTGTGTCCTCAGATGGGTGAAGGCTTAAAACGAGAGTCAGCGTTGAAAACAACTTGCAACAACTTAATAAAATCATCATACAGAGTCCATTACACTAGTGAATGGAAAAAGACTGCATGTGGCTGTGAAAATAAGTACACTGTAATAGCTACAAGGATATAAATGTGCTCTTCACATTTCCGTTGAGCCTTTTCAGGCAAGGTCTTCACATAAACACACCAGCTTATGTGTGTGACAGCTACAAGGAAAAGATGCACCTGATGTTGGACAGACCTCATAAAAGAAATGTATCAAGGACCTCAAAGGGGAATATTGTTATGGATACAGGATGTTATTATGGTGGACTAAATATTTCCTTTCATCAAAGTGAAATGACAATGTTCTTTTCTTTATGCACACACTTCATATTGGTTATCATTGTTATTGTACCGCATAGGCATAGCCATTCAAATGCAACGAGGAAGAGATGGAAAATGTGAATGAATATGATTTAAATGAATGAGGTTGTGACCACTCTGCTCTCAGTACAAACCACAATAACCTCCTGTTGGGAGTTTGCACAGGCCAAATTCATTAACACGGTTTGTTATCAGACTGTGGAGAGGAAAGGAAGGCCTTCCTGTGGCTTCTCTGATGCACAGTGACAATCAGAGCATTTATTATAATTAGTAAAAGGAGTTTGGTGGCCACATTGCATCTGCTAAGGCATGAATGGGTTGTTTCCAACAAAGTCTCATTACTAATTGGTACATATTTTATGAGGTGGCTAATTCATACAAATGTGTATGTTTCTGTATGAACCCCAGTGACGGGTAGGTTTAGGGACTGGGTTAGATGTAGACCATTCTTAATAATTAGCAACTTGTGAAATATATAGGCTATGATTAAGCAAATTTGTGTGAATTCAGGCTGTTTTTTTCCTTCTTGAGAATTTGACTCAAACTGAACATCAGCCAAAACATGAACTCTCATCCTATTACTATAATGTTAAGTAATATCTATGTAATAAGGATTACAAGAGCTTATTGATACTTCGGTCTTTTATAATTTAGCACCGGTACTGATTAAGTACCGAGTTTCGGTAAGCATGAAGATGAAGATAGAGTGAAGTCTTTCCAGATGCTGAAAAAATGAACAATAATGCTTTAAGAAGTTAGACCACTTTTGTCATTTTTATCTTAAGCAGAGGAAACTGCAACTAAAGCAGCTCTTCGGTTAGTGCCAACAGTGAAAGTGAGAAGTGCATGATTCTTGGATTAATGCTTGTCTACTGAATGGGTCCCATTAGCAAACTAAGCTTGTGAATATATGTTGTCTCACTGATCTGCATTGACCTGCCGTTGAACTGAGAGAAGCAGTTTATCTATGACGCAGAAACTCCTATGGAAAGGATGCTCTACAGTGAAGTGGAGAGGTTCTTTGATGAGGTCCTGAAACAAAAGGTCCTGGATAAACTCAACTGGTCCTTACCCCACCATTCAATCTCATGCAGTTTGAGGTGAACCAGAGTCTACAGTATGTGCAGTGTTTTACAGACACACGTCTCTGATATAACCAGTGCTCTTTTAGATCATGGAGCAGATCAGCAGTTCCTGAAGGCAGTATAAACAGCTGCACCAAATAAAACATAACTACAGACATTTGCCTTTTTTCAACACAGTGGTTATGGTTGAGAGGGTTTGTGTACGAAACACTGTATGCATGAACAAGATCTTGCCTTGTGGTACATCTGGTTTCAAGGCAGAAGCAGAAGGTCAAGTTAGGATGAGGCCATAGCGAAAAATTAGATGTAGTTTGTTTATAAGGCATGCTTTCCATTGTTCCAGTCCTCTGGAAACAAATACTTGGGTTCCCAGTTAGCATCTACTGGACAATTTGATAACGAGGACATTTTAGCCCTTTTCTACCAACAGTGTACTGGTGACCAATGTACAACACAAAAAACTGCTGAAGTTTTCAGAACAGCAAATGTGTCACAAAATGAAACTAAACAAATGCAAAGACATTGTTTAACATAAAGAGAAGTAAAACTTGCATTTTGAAATTCTCCTATTTAAGCAACCTTAAAGAGCACAACTCTTACATCACTGTGGCTTGAAATTTTTTTGTATTTTTTTTCCCCTTTATAGGTGTTATCCCTGATAATAACACAACGTCCCGGCACTTCACTTGGCTTTGGTGGACACATACACTCTTCACACACATTGGTTTTTGTGATTTATGAGGACTCTCCATGGGCATAATGGTTTTTATACCGTACAGACTGTATGTGGTAGTGTCCTACACTGACCCTAAACCTAAACTTACCCCTTACAGGAAACTACACACACTTTTAGATTCTCAAAAAACACCATTTAGTATGTTTTATAAGACTTTTGAATTACGGGGACACTGAAAATGTCCTTATAAATCACCTACATATTGTAATACCTGTCATACCCATGTCCTTATACAAATTTGTGTCCCGTACACCCCAACTCACTCTTTGTAGGACAAAGGATGTATATAAGCATTGTGCAGTTTTCCCCTCATCCCTTCCCATATTATCATCATGTTTTCTTTTCAAAACAGACTCTGAATGTTTTACAGACACACATTTCAGACCTACAATACAGTCCAAACAAAGGAAATAAAACAGGACAGGAACTGTCTATTTGAAGAAGATAACCTTCACAAAGCCGGCAGAGGAATATTTTCCTGGTGGGATACAATCTTGTAGCTACAGGAAAGGAATTTAATCTAGACAAATGGGTCTAGATTAGCCTGTTATTGTGTATTTTTAAAATCAATAAATATATATTTTTTAAAAGTAACTGTATGCATAAATCCCGAAGCACTGGGTCATTTGAGTTGAGATAAGCGAAGTTTGGCTGCTGATAAAGTAGCAGCACAAAGTGCGTTCAGTAGACTCAGCGCTGCCACGTAACTACATACTGTCACGGGCCAGTGGCCTCCAGTGATAAGAAAATAAACGTCAGCCTATAATATTTACTAAATATAATTTTCATAAAATAAACCTTTTACTGTACCTTTTCCAGGTATAGTAAACATTAAGTCATAATGCATGTGTCCTAATACAACAGCGCATTATTAGAAGCGCCTCGATACAAACTGAATTGTAACAGACAACGCACTGTGCTTTAGAGAAAGATAACGGAAAAAGACGGAGAAACACCTTCTGTCCGAAATGAAAACACTGATCAGTCCTGCGAGTCAGTTTTGTTTACGATTTTGTTGTATTCGCCGTTTCTCCGTTAACAACCTACATCGTTAAAACGCGCAGTACCGGAGCTGCGAAAACACACACACATCATCATTTTAATATTCATCTGTGTAGTATGGCCTTTACCTGACTTTGTCGTCTTCAGCGTAGCGAAGAGCGGTCCTCTGCTCTTTGTATATTCGCAGGCAGCGTCTCGCTTTGTATTTATGTGTCTTGAAACCAGAAGCAGCCAGTTTAGCCGATGCCGCTGCCTCCTCGCTGAATAAATATGAGGAACCGTGACGTACCGCCACGAAACCAACACCGGCTCGAGCGAGTCTTGGCGTGACTCACTGTTTGTCACAGGGGCGTTCGAACTAAACGCAAAGCCCACCCTCTCGTTGTACTAATGAGAGAGTAGAGCTTGTTTTGTTCAGTCTTCTTAGATTACGGTGAACGATTATCCTTAAGCAAGCAAACGAATGAATGGACCAAATCAATAAACCGATATTCAAATTAAGTTTTTACACACTAGGCTTTATAATTACTTTCGAGTCGTTATAGCAATAGGCTATACCGCATATTAAGTGTTAGTGTCTAAGTGAATTGATGACAAGACGCTCTTTATTCAGGATTTTAAAAAATGTGAATTTTAATTTATTTCTGTAGAGAATAACAAAAATATCAAAATTTAATCACATTTGTAATATATATATTTAATACAAACATTTATTTATTATTCTACAACATTATATAAACTCATTTATTACCGGTTAATACAAAGCAAAATGTCATGTTTCAATACATGTGGGGATATTTTGGATCATTAATTTGCCTAAAGATTATTTCTAATCCATCTGCTGTTATGTAATTCACAGAACACCATATTACGGCATTGCTATTGTGTAAAATATGTATTTTTTACTCACTTATGAAGATTAAATGCATCCTTTGAGACTAATTTAATCAGGTTGCAATCTGATTTTAATGTGTATTTGTATTTTTAAAGGGATTAATCCAAGAAGTTTTTTTTTTCTTTTTCTTTTTTTCTAGCTCTCATTTCTCATTAGTTGTTCTTATATGAACCAAGTTCATCAGATTCACAACTTCCCTTGTTTTAGGTTCAATAGAACACATTGTCCTTGTTGTGGCACGTTCCTTGTTGGTGAGTGTGATTTCACCAAGTACAAGACATTCTTGTTGATCCTGGAACAACGTTCCAATCAACCAATCAGATGTGAGAGATAATTTTTCAGAAAATATCTGTTTTAGGCTTATGATCAGGATTACAGTAGGTGCAGTAGGGGTGCAGTACAGTAGGGTACACCCTTGTTAATCAGCTATCATTTTCCAATGATTTTAGGAATAAGTTTTGAGTAGGGTTAGGTAAAATCAAGGCGTTACTACTTTGTCATGTCTGCACTGTTCATGTTCTGATATGAATGAACCGAAATGAATAATTTATCTTAGAATTACAAAAAAAACATGATAAAATGATAGTGATTTAGTTCTGGATGCATTTGTGCATTTATCTAATCATTTCTACACTGTGTAGTCTGCTCTTCATCATGTTTTCCTCTCAATTTTATATTTATTTTGTACTACTTCAACTTATCCCTGACCTAGGCTCAACATGCGCATTAAAGAGAAAGGGAGAGAAAACCTTGTTCTTGTTATAAACAAAGAAGCTTGACATTTCAGAGCAGTTGAACCTGACTATTTTCTATGAAAGAAAACATATATTAGGAAACCTAATTTAGTAAAGGGCTAGTATATTCCAGTGCTATGAGATTAAAGGCCTGCATTCTACAGGCTTTAGTTTAAAAAAAATCACAAGAGGATTAGCAGTGGCCAGTACGTTCCTGAGATGTAAAACTAGTTAAAACCCATTCATGAATGGGTGCCAAAGCACAACTCATTAAAATGAAAACACTGAGGATTAGAGGCGTTCCATTTGGGAATTGAAAAAAAAAAACAGATATAGTTACAATGGTCCAATGCCAGGCTGTTTTTTAAACTGTTTATTATATAGAAATATTCAAAGCAAAAATGTATATGTTATTTCCAACCTGATCTCACGGCAATTAGTATATTTTACGAGGTGGCTAATTTGTACGAATTTGTACAACCTCACTCGTACGAATTCATACGATTTATTCTAAATCGTACATATTTTACAAGATGCCAATTCGTATGAATTTGTACGAATGACCTAAACATAAACCCGCCCCTAAACCTACCCATCACGTGGTTTTAGACAAATCGTACAAAATCGTACGAGTGAGGTCGTACGAATTACAGTAGTACGTATTGGCACAAATTTGGCACCTTGTACGAATATGTACGAATTGCTCGTGAGACTGTGTTGGTTATTACATCTAAGCGACTTAAAGTTTTTTTTTTTTTTTTTTTTTATCTAATTAAGGTTCTGCTTTCGTTTACTCAGGGTGGGAGAAAAAAACAGTGGGAAGTGTCGGGTGGAGCAAAGGTACTTATTGACAGTATAATCTTTTTTCAAATATAAAGGCCGATCATATTCCTCTGTTTTGATAACACTGCATATACTTCATTAACATCCTTTATTTGATTTTAAGTACTTTGCCACTTGTTTATGAAGTATTTCACACACATAGATTAAGACATATTTATTGAGGCAGTTTCCCAAACAGGGTTTAAGACTAGTCCTAGATTAAAATAAATGTTAAGAGCTGTCTAAACTGGAAAAAGCTTGCACTGAGATATCTTAAAATACATCATTGCAGTTGTTTGGTCCTAAAATGCTCACAGATAATGCATTTTTTGTAAGACATGTTTATAAAAATTCTAAATTAGCAAAGGTCTAGTCCTGGCTTAATCTAATTCCTATCCAGGAAATCAGTCCATAGTGTATAACTATTCCTCTAAATATCTTGGTTGGTCTGCGATCCAGCTCATGTAGTGTAATGTGACATCATCAAACAACTGTGCAGTGAAAAAAAGAACAATCCGACATTACTTACCTTCGACCAGCTGATCTATACTGGCGATTTTTTTTATACCATCTATTGTGTAGATGATTCGCACGCCTTGGGGCAGGTTGACGTTGTCAGAGAGGGTTCGGGTCAGGTCAGCCAGCAAAGCGTCAAAGGTTCTTATCCGGTCTGATGAGATAGCGTACACTATGCCGTTGAAGTACTTGTCACCATTGCGGTAAAAGCGCACTTTCTTCGCCTTCTTCTCCTGGCTCAAAGCTTTGAGGGTACGTGTCCGGTACAGGCTGCAGTGGGCGCTGTGAGTGGGGCTGAGCAGCCCGTTCGCCCGGCCTGCGCTTCGGCTGTTACGTAGCACTGTATCCCTCTCGTCGAAGTGTTCCTCCATGTCGTCCAGTCAAATTAGATCTAAAGCGAAAAAATAAAATGGGGAAAAGAGAAGTTACCAAACTAACCGTGTAGGTTAAATCCTTCAACCCTTTGACATGGGTGTCAATTAATGGTCTGAAAATAACCTTTTAATGACAGCTTACATGTTTCTTAAAGCTAATTAAATCCTGCGTCTGTCATCCTGTTGTTGACAGTGTCACTTGGCATGGCAAACTCTATAACGTTTGACATGTGAAAACGTGCTCAAAAGTTTGTTATTTTTTTAAACGTTGATTAAAGGTTATTTGTGTCAGGATATGTATGCAATAAGGATGTTAAAATCCTTGGCCGAGTTCAAAATGTGCCACGTTCTTAGGATGAGATGTTTTTTTAATACATGTTTGAAAATATTAAATTAATTTTTACAACTATCCTATTTTAGGTTAGAAACACTCAAAGTGGACTCATAAACTGTCAAGTAAAAAGTACATGTATAAAAATAGCTTTAAAACTTATTTCAAGGATTTATTTTTAATTTGAAATGAATTCATTTTTAGTAATAGCCTATACCTAGAAGGTTTTTACGATCTGAACCCAAGCCCTTTCATAAAAAGCTCAACACAAAAAAAAACATGTTTACAGACACACAGAAGCAGTGACAGTGACACAAATATTTTAAAAGAAATTATTAAAGTTTGTGGAATTAGCCTAGTGCATTTTGCCCAACAGTAACAGTTTGATATAGTCTCGCAAACACAGGAAAATTACTTGAAATGCTTGAAACACGATCAAGTCATTTTTGTGTTTAAGTTTAATTTCCTAATGTAGCCTATATAACTTAGATCCAGACAACAATCAACGTCATGCCGCTGACATAGCCTAACAAAGACACAAGATTAACTATTAAAACAAATTAGAATGAGCAAAACAACATTAAAAGGCTGGTCAAAATTTTTTCGGTTTGCTTTATTTCTATTTACAGAAAGAAACATACCTTTCTACGTGCCTAAAGGTGAAGATTTAGAAAATATTGAAGGTTTCTTCGTAATCGTCACGATTTAGATGTTGAGTTGTGCTGACAGGAGTCGTGATGTGAGCCCGGCACCTCCTTTGTTGTCCCGCAGAGGAGGCTGGCTGGTCGGTCGGCAGCTGCTGTTCTCTCTCTTTCTCGCTCTCTCTCGCTCTCTCTCTCTCTCTCTCTCTTCTCTCTGTGTCTTGCAGTGATTTACATTGGCCGCTTTCTCATTGAGATTCAGCCCCGCACCGCAGACCTGCCACAGCCAGCCATCCCTCCCTCCCCACACACACACACACACACACGCACACCCCGCCCCGTTCCTCTCCGGTGAGGCTGCTCCACAAAGTCTCTTTCTTGAAGCTGCCTCACGACTCAGTGCTCAAACTCGCTTTCATCATTCAAAGAACATTAACAACACCATTTAGTCTTAAATATAATTATGTAGGTGTTTTCTACCTAATTATAGCTTTCATTATAGTCTTCTTAACTTTGACTCTATAGCTGCATGTGATGAAAATCCCAGACACAGTAAGGTGACACTGCTACAACGTTGAGACGTTGACGCAATTATGCAATCCTGCGCCTTATGTCCTGCTCCTGATTACTGCTTCGTCAGGTCATCAACCATATTCCCCAGTCAGTTATTAAACATAATGAAATTCAGATTTCAGAGAACCCAAAGGAAAACAGGCATACAGCAGTCTGATGTGAGCCAGGTTAAAAATAATTGGAGGCATCAGACACCTGAAAATAAAAAAGGTTGTTGTTTTGTCCTTTTTGTCCCACTTTTATTGCTACGACTGATCATTTTGTAAACTGTTGGAAATGTGTCATTTTGATTTTCAAACGTTTTCCACAAACTTTGAAAAGGTCAGGAGATTGTTGACGTGACATGTTGTATGTTCACTTACATCAGATGGCAAAATTATTTTATGTAGACATTTCAGTAGTTTTTTAATTATTATTTGTTTATTTATTTCAAGAGTTCACGCTTTCCTCATTAATATGATGTTTGCGGGTTTGGCATGCTGTCAGGAGAGCAAGCCCGGGAGAACGGCGAACCGCGAACCCTAGTGGTAAGAACCCTAGTGGTATGAACCCTAAAGTGGGCAAGGGTTCGAAGTTCGGCTCGGTCCCGTACTGCTCCCCCTGGGCGTGAAAAGGAATTTAGGCGGAGAAGGGGAGGAGGAGGGATGCTTAAAGCAAGATGTGGAAGGGTTGAAGGTTTGGGATTTTTATAGTGAATGGGGAAGAGTCTATTGGGCGAGATTGATTGAGGATAATTTAGCTGATGGCTAACAGCTGGGTTTGATTAAATCGTATCGCGTTTCCTCTCGAAATGCGTTGTTTGCAAAACGTTCACTAAGTCTGTTTTTTAATCCTTCTGAATTACAGGGACACTGAAAATATCCTCATAAACCACCTTCATATTGTAATACCTGTCATACCCATGTCATTATACACACTTGTGTCCTCATAAACCACACACACACATTAAAAGCATCTCAACTGGTTTTCTGGGGTTAATTTTAGTAAAAACACTGATTAAAGTTCTCCGTCTCTACGATGGATCTCCGTCAGTCTCAGCTGCAGGAGTCTCTGAAGATTTCTGACCCGATCACACTGAACCAGTTTCTGCAGCGAGAGACTCTTGTTCTGAATAGTGTTCAGTCAGCAGAAAGTGTTCTGAGCTGCTTGTGTCTCTGTGTGTCTCGCAGTTTAACATTCGTGTTTTTTCTATTGTCCAATCAATGAATGCAGAGGCGGAGCTTCTTTAAGTTTAAGGAATCTAGTGATTCATGATGATCTGTTCACGAAGAGAGTCATTTACTTCATTATTGAATCAATCAGCTGTTTGAATGAATCAATTGAATTAATCACTTACTGTCACCTGCTGCTGCTTTCAGTTTAGCATATTTCAGTTATTTAATACTTTAATATTTCTGTATTGAAAATTGTATATTTGAAACATTAATCTCCTCATGAATTTTTCACTCCTGCCACAACTGAGCCTCATTAAACATCTGTAAACCTCTGTAGCACACATTATTATTTTATTAATACTATTGACAACTTACTCTATTTATTATTATATTGTTTTAAATAAAAAATTTTAATATGACATGCATGGAAATGATGTCATTGCATGCTCCTGTAAGTCAGTTTAAGGGGTCAAAGGTCACCTGGTGTTTGGAAGGATAATTTGGAAACTAAATTAGGACACGCCCACCTAAAAAGAGAAGAAAGCAGTCTCTTAAAGAGACAGCAGCCTAATTAAACCTGCTGCTGTCTGTCATTCTACAGTGAAGACTATCAGCTGAACAGATTATGTTAGACCTCACTGAAAAAATATATAAGTAGCCTATTGATCATTTATTTTGTGCTATTGTCATTAATCCGTTTGTTATTTGATTATTAACAATGTATTTGTGTTTTTTAGTTCAAGTCAGTTCAGTTCTGATCACATGATTCTTGTGTGAGTGTGGAAAATAGTCTGTCACCAGCTGGAGAAATACATTTAATAATATTAGAAAAGTTCATTTACAAAGAGAAAAAGAAAATACACCTGTAAATCCCTGAGACAAATATCAAACTTGTATTATGAAGTATCATTTTTGTTCATATTTTTATATTATTGATGAAAAGGTAATTTTTTTTTAAACTAAGAGGACATTCACTACTTATTACAAGAAGAGAAACACTGCTCTTAAACTGAGCGTGTGACAGGAATGACTGGAATGAGGTTTGGACGAGGATAAAATAGATCAGTCAAAAGATTATTTTAATGTTTTTTGCTTTAATATATGGGCTGATATCTGCCAAGAAACTTATCCTTCTGTTCTGGAAGAAAAAAGAAGCTGCAGCCTTTAAATTATGGGTGACAGAGTTGACGAGTGCTCTACATCTTGAAAGAATAAGATACACCCTAAAAGACAAGATTTTGGTTTACGAACCAACCAAACTTGCTCCCGTTTATTTCCTTTCTTCAAAATTCTGATTAATATGTTTATCATGCCTTCAGTACCTGCTTTTGCCACGGGATAGGGAAGTTTTTATTTATTGCTTTTGTTGTATTTATTTATTTTAATATTACTATTTCTTATGTTTATATACTCTTTTGCCTTTACTATGTTTAAAAGATTAATGCCAGTTGTATATGTGTATATCCAAAAAGTATATTTACAAATGACTGTCTTTAAAATTTTGAATAATAAAACATTCAAAGCTAAAGAAATGACCATCGCTAACATGAGGACGGATAATTAGTTTTCTTGGTTTGTTTGTTCATATATTATAAGTGTCAATGATTTTTCTGCTGTATGAACTATTATTTATTAATGATGTGTTTAACTCTGTGATCTGATTCAGTGTCTTTTCTCTTTCTGTCTTCAGTCTGAGTTACTGCAGGATTACAGAGAAACAGTGTGTCATCCTGACTTCAGCTCTGAAATCAAACCCATCACACCTGAGAGAACTGGACCTGAG
>JAUCMT010000001.1:19448676-19467047 GCA_032357475.1 Enteromius thamalakanensis
CTTAAAATGCTCACAGATAATGCATTTTTGTAAGACATGTTTCTAAAAATTCTTAAATGTCCTAAATTAGCAAAGGTATAGTCCTGGTTTAATCTAATTCCTATCTGGGAAACCGGCTCAATGTGTTTTGTAAATTCTCCAAAATAGTGTTGACTGGATGGAAAAAGCTGTTGTTAGATAGAAATGATCTGTTGCCTGAGTTCATTTAATTACACACAAACATACACAAACAACATGTGTGTGGGCATAATTACCCATAAACACAATGAGTCTTTCTAATCTTTGAGAAATCAGCTACTTAACTTGCTAACAGCGGTTAACCACTTTGAAACCAGTCTAATACATGCAGTCACATGCAAAACGCGCTGGACCATCTGGACCGTCACCGGTTTCAGCAATAAATGTGCTCCACTTTGTATGTGTTATCTGGATGATTTAAAAGCAGGCTTGGCCACACAGAAAGGCTGCTGTTATGTGGGCAGCACATGAAGGGACGCGAGCCTCTTGAATAAGTGGAACAAAGTGGAATGTGGTAACAGGCCATCACCAGTGGACTGGTCTACTAGAATGGCCCTTCTGTTGGTGACTTCAGTGGGGTGCATAGGCTGCACATTGTGAATGCTGCCCGCCTAGTCTCCGTTTTCTCTAGCAGTCCAATTGGCATTGGCCATGTGCCTCAACAGTACAAAAGAGAAGGAAGAAAGTGTCTTTTCATGAATGGGAGGAGAAAGCAAAGCACAGGAACTGGGTGGAATTGTTCTCATTAGGCAGCTTTGTGGATGTTGAGAGCATTGAGCTAAAGTGAAATTTTGCTTTTTACTTATGATCAATGATATTAATTTATCTTGAAATTGAAGGCTCTTTATATTTTGAGGAATTTACATCACAGCCTTCTGAAATAGGTCAATGCCCCAAAAGGACGAAGAAGTTGCATAAAGGTGGCCTGTTAACCTTTTTTTCAAACAACACTAAACCAATGCTATTCTCTAAAGATTAAGGCCAAATTCAAATATGACTGCTTATAAAGGTTTTTACTACAGCCAACATCCAGGATCAGTCTGGGAAACATAAAAAACAAAAAGAAGAAGAAACAAATTATTTGTCTTTTGTTTAAACATTGAGCAAGAATACTTACACTACTATTCAAAAACTATGGCACATAATTCATAATTCCAGCAATTATGAAGAGACTTTGTATTGCATTGACAAAATATGTCTCTTTGTTTGTGTTAAATGATTCATCAGATGACTATTTTCAACCATACGTATGGCGTCCTTTGCTGGTTTTGTTTTTATACTCTCACCGTTGTTAATGACTTCTAGTTTCTAGTTGTTGCCACAGATTAGCTTTTGATTTAAACTTGTGCAATCTATTTTCGAATCCATTAAATCCTGACAACAATTACATTTTTGCAACAGAACCACTACTGTTACTAAAGAGCTTACTTAAAAACTGTTTTTAGTTCCACAAAGAACCATCTCTTTCTTACTTTATTGTAATCTGAGGAACCTTCTTTCGACCATCTAACATACTATTTATTTATTGTGATAAAACGTATTACATGTTAAGAAGGTTACAAACACAGCCAGCTGTAACATGCGGTACCTAATGTGAGAGGAATTGCAATTGGCTGCATATAGAGACTGGTCTTTTCAACCAAAATGAATGAGTTCCAGTCCGACCAAGCAAGCCAAGACAGTCAAATCTCACTCTCGCTTCCTTACCAGCTTTTTTTGTATGCTTTTCTTCACAGCTCTGATTGCGCAACACTCTGCTAAAGCTGGCTTTCTCTTCATTGTGGTTATGTGACAGTGATCTGTTAACATGCACTACAAGTACTTCTAACTGTTTGTGTTGTTACTCTTCAGAGCAGCCCACTCTTCCATTTTAAGCTGCTTACATTAAGACTTAACAATAAAAGAACAAATATGCTATTTAGGAACACGAAACACCCATTTTTGCACCTGTTCTTTGGTACTCACTTGTAGAAACAATACTAGAAAATAGTTTAATTGGTGGGTTAGTTCAAAGCTGGAATCTTGAAACTTGAAAACTTGTTTTTTCTGTTTATGAGATTTGCTATAACAATTTCTGAGGGGATATTATTTATGCATCAAACTTTGCTGAACAAATTATAAAAATATTTTCTAAGTTGAAATAAAAAATATACCTCCTGTCACATCCAAACTGTAATGATAAAGGGTCATGATGAATGCTGCATCCTCTTTTTTTAACAGCTGTTTGTTGTACTGTATCCTCCGCCCCTCTATTCTTAGGCCGTGGTATTCTGGGTGAGGTGATGTTGGGCGGGTGTCCTTCTGTCCTGTCTCACTTTGGGAGTGTCTGTAATAACATGGCTCATATCCTCCTATCTGAATCATAGGAAGGAAGCCTGTGACGGTGATGAATTCAAAACAATTCATCTCCATCCTCCTCTCAGGTATTTCCTTAGAACTGGAAAGACACAACCGGAGAGGGCGGATGGACTTGTTTAACTTCATGGGTCTAATGTCTCTGTGGGAGACAAGACACGGGTCCTTTGCAAATGTGTCCTACTATAGAGTCAGTTCAAAGACCCTCTGCACATCAGGAATCTGCATTGTAAAACATGGCTGTGATTTTAACAGTAAAACACTTTTAAAATGCTATGGGATGCTAAATTATACAAGGAAAAAACGTAAAATGACATTCCCAGACTTCCCTGCATTGCATTTCAAATTTTGTTTGAATTTGATGTTTTTCTTTGAAATAACTCTGTTTCTTCTTAGTGTTTTCTTATCAGTGATGTTTATTAGGATTGTGTGTTACATGTAATGTTGTTAAATTAATGTTTATTGCATATTTGAGTTTAATGAGTCTCACCATGATGGTGTTTCACTGAGCACCTTCTATATATGTTCATATTTAAAAGCTGCTTGTGATGGACTTTGGTTTATCGTGACTTTCTCATCACCACCTGCATTTGGTGCTTATCAGTGTATATCACAGACACAAAACAGATTTCAGTACTTTAATAGGCTGGTATATTTACATTATATCATTTACCTAAAATATTGTTGCTGTATATTTTTCGGTCACTTTCCGGGAACCACAGCTGCAAGTTTTTTACCGTAGATTTTACAGATTTTTTTTTTTACAGTGTTTTTTTAGTGGTTTCATATCAGGGATCATGGTTGGATCTGGGAGGTTTATGTTTTCAATTAAATTATATGGATATTAATGTTTCTTTAACTTAATGGACAGTTTATGTCACAGGGGTTGATTTTGTATTTATTAATTTTTTAAATCAAAACAAACAGATTTTAACTTTTTATTTGTGTAAAACTGACTTGAATAGTTTTATAGTAACATTATTTTATTGTAGTTCTGAATGGTTTAGCCAAAGGTCTGTATGATTTTTATTTTAGTATTCTGGTGGTTTAATCAGTTCATCATGCTTTTTCCCCCCTTAATATGAATCAAATGCATAGAAATAGAAACACTGCATTATAATTATGATTCAAGCATTGCTACATTTAGTATTAACTGTTCTTGATTGAAAATAGATTCTATAGTTTTAATCTAATTTTTAAAGCAAAAATGTTCTGACCATAGTGTTGTGATATTCTGCTGCATAAAACATCTGCATGAAACAGAAAGAGCGGATGGGCTGAATGAAAATGCAAATTCATTCTCTGCCAGCAGGTGGCCCTTAAGTAACAGCAGCAATACATTGTTTCCTAAATTATTGCTCTAAGCATAGCAGCTCTGCACTCTTAGTTACATTATTATGCCTTTTAAATTTTTCTGAAGACTGTCAGATTTATTCATATAAATCCCCAATTCAGTATATTTTTCCAATATTTCGTCCATCGTGACAGTAATCTTGCTCTACCCTCTGAAGCATTTTCTCTTCTTTCTCATCTGCAGCATCTCTGGCCTCTGTTACAGTCATCACAGACTTGTTTGCTCATTTAAATTATTCATTGTGTGTTATTAATAATGTTATTAATTAATAAACATACCATTAGTTAAAAGTGTATGCATTAACAGGGATTTCCTCTCAATTCACAACATTGTCTATTGTACTGGTGTGCCTTTTATTTTTATTATTCATACCGTGTGCATAATTCAAACTGGTTTACAGTTTGAACCGGTAAATGGGCCAGAACTACTTGGTTGTTTTATACATATTATTACATTACACAGCCCTTATTTATTTTTCAAAAATTATCAGATATCCTTTATATAGATTTTATTGTTTTACATTTGTCCCAGACCTATAATGTCTTCATTTTTTATCCTAAATTGTTAATAAAATAAGTATTTTATGCTTATTTGATCAAGGACAGCCATTACTGGTTATTGTGTGAAGCAAGTTTGAAAAAACAAAAACAAAATGACACGTATTTAAAAGGCCACATCTGGACACCAAATGCTAGCAATGAAATTATCCTCAAAATCAATAAATCATCATTTTAAACATCACAGTATGCTGTTAAACGCAATGTAAATTTGGAGTAAATACAGTTTTTTTGAAGTTACCTTGGCTAAAGTAGACTTGCTATTTGGATCCAGTATAGCAGACTAACCCTGAATATTAACTGGTTCCATGACACCTAGCTCAATTTTGTGTCAATGGCTTGCCAAAATTATAGTACAGTAAAATCTATAGATTACAGTATGTGTATTAAGGATATCTATTAGCAGTATGATTTATTGCCAATATAGAAACATGATAGTTGACTACAAAAGCAGCAGAGTGTTTAGCAGAGATGGTTCCTTACTGTCACAGTTTGTTAAATCACCTTCATACCAACGGCCCCTCTCCCTCAAGTACAGCTGTGTTACCCAATTATACCAAAGATCTATCACTATATAAACATTAATACCAACATCATCATAAGTGCTTGAAAAAATATCTTTAATCAAAAACAAGAAGAAACAAGGAAGGGTAAAGCGAGCATGGTAGAATGTTATTAGAGTCAGAGACTGAAGGCTCAAACTGTTCTTGCCCTCTGCCTCTATAGCATGCTGTAAAATGAAACTGTAAACAGTCTATCAGCTGGGTTAGTCAGCATACCATCACTGCCAGACAGTCAGAATCCAACTGAGAGACGAGGATCGTGTTATGCACAAACATACTCACAGTGACAAGCCTGAAGCTAGTGATTAGTTAAACGTAATTTGTTTTATTTGTAATGTTAATATAATGTATGCACATGCTGATTTCCATAGTGTGGACAAAAATGCATAAGTCATCCAAATTTGAAAAGACATGAGGGTGAGTGCATGATGGAAGAATATGTGAACTATCCCTTTAACCAATAAAGAACATGCGTAGAGACCCTGGACAACAGTCAGGATTCAGTGGATTTCTGTTTAAGCAGCATTTGCTTTGGGAGATTTAACTCGTTCATTTTATATTCTGTGATTACAATACCATTTTTCTTTCTGTTTTTAATTTCCAGTGCTTGAAGAAGAAAGAAGACATTCTCCTTAATTCTAATGATATAAATGATTCCTTCCATGGGCTTATCCATAAAATAGTCAGTTGTGATGTATCCACATAGAAAAGTCTAATACAAAACATTTTATTCTGTGCATTTGTTAAATGTCAGCCTGACCATATTGTATCAGAATTGTCAGTTGGACCCTCTACTGTTGCACTAATCAAAGACACAACCTGCTGGTTCTTTTTACAGTTATAAATATCAGGGTGTTTAGTTTTGCTGTGACAGGACTCAGATCAGTGCATATTAACCACAATCAACCAGAACTAATGACTTCACATTGCCATTCATATTTTCCTAACAGACCTGTCTGTCACACAGCAGATGGGTCAACAGCTGTGCGTCTCAGAGATAGAGTGCTGTTATTCTCCAGCCCGCCAAGATTTCCAAACAGTCTCAGATGACAGAAGAAAGCACCCTGCAGATGTACAGGTTAGGATTCAGTAGATCACATTTCAGTCTCAAAGTTCAAGTGAATTAAAAAAAATGTTACAAGAATATGAAATATATACCTGATATTTTTGGCTTGTACTGTAGGTTAAAGCTTTAAACTTTTAGGTATTATTTTTTGTATTGTTTTGCAGCTTTGCATAAATTCCACTCACATTACTTGTAGTGGGCTACATTTCTTACATTTATTGTATTTGTATGGCAAGTAGGTGAAAGCTGTATGCTAAAGCTGTAGTAAATGACTGTGAATTTCTTGGGAGCCATGGTTTACAGTTAATTTAGAAAACTCCAAACATCCCCACTGCATTGATAAATTCTGGAAACATATTGCTTTAAGAAATACTGCTATCCACATTAAAAACAATGCCTTGAGTTATGTAAACAAACAAAGAACTATAATGAAACGTTGTGTTTCTGGACCTGGGAACATTTCAGATATATTGCTGTCTATGGAGGGTCAGATGGCTCTCCAATTTCTTCAAAAATATCTTAATCTTAATAATGAACAAAGGTTTGCAACAAAATGAGGGTGATTGATTAATGACAGAATTTTCATTTTGGAGTGAACTACACCATTGACCCATCCAAGTGCACACAAACAATAAATACACAGCAGTGGGCAGCCATATTGCTGTGGTGCCCAGGGAGCAGTTGGGGGTTTGGTGCCTTGCTGAGGTACTGAGGGTGGAGAGAGCACTGGTAATTCACTCCCTCCACCTACAATCCCTGCAGGATCTGAGACTTAAACCCTTCAGGTTATAAGTCAGACTCTCTATGCATTAGATCTAACTTAATTTACCAAGCACATCATTATTTAATATAAATCCTAGTGTCGAACAAAGACGTAGTAAAATGTTGTATACCTAGGAAGCTTAATGTATAATAATCTACAGAATATCACATTATGTCTGTATTTTCAGTCATCAGGAATAGAAATGCCTGATTGGTGAATGGATCATGACTTGAGCAGGTTAAAGGGTTACAAACATTAAAAACAAACATTAACCTAATATTAATAAACACACTCTACTAACTCACAAAACGAAACCTCCAGATGTATCCTGTGTTGTGGCAGAATTTATTTATTAACTATGCCTGCTACTTGTAAACTATTCTGTAGGGCAGGTAAATACATTAGGTTTGATTGAGATGAGTCGTGGCCCTGTGCAGATTCGTTCTTATCATGAACCAGTATAATTTCCAACAAATAGTTACATGAAACCATTTAACCTGCCTTGAACATATGTGTCCTTTAACCTCCAGGCCAGTACTTGTGACACCTCCCTGCCCATGGCTCATAGATGTTCTCCATGACCACCAAATCAAGCACAACGATACTATAAGGAACTAAAGCAAGATTAAAACCCCTGCTACTCAGAGCAAGTACCATTCTCTTTCATTGTTTCTCGTGCCAAGATATTTCACTGCCAAAACAAAATCAGCAACACCTCAGACACTTTCAACTTTTCACAACATTTGCTTCTCTTCACTGTCTCCCTACACCGCTTTCTGCTTCTTCTCTGACTGTTAATGTCTTTGCCAGTTACACTGGTAAGATGGCAACCACAAGCAACCAGTTCTCTACACCACTTACCCAAACTGAACTTCCACCCAAACACATTACACTCATCTCTTCTCTCTCTCCTCTTACAGATAACGAGGCCTCCAAAGTTCTCTGCACCGGCTATCTTCTACCCAATCCTCTGCAGGTGATCTCATCAACATTTCTACCCACTCTCACTCACATCATCAACATATCCCTCACTACTGGAAATGTACCCATCGTATTTAAATAGGCCTCAGTAACCCCGCTACTCAAAAAGCCAATACTCTCTTCTGCCTTTTCTAATTATACCTCTTGGGTATGCTTTTCTTTCAAAGAACAACCTACTTAACAACAACAAATCTGACTTCAAAAGTGGACACTACACAAAAACCACCCTGCTTACCATTGCTGAAACTTTTCGCCTGGCATGAATGAACTCCAAACTGCTAAATCTGTCTGCAGCTTTTGATACTCCTCAAGCCCATCTGTTTGACTTGTGCATCATACTTTGGTGGCTTCAGTTCTTCCCCAGAGTAGATCTTTAAGGGTTTTCTTGAAAAGGATAGGTGTCTTGAGTGGCATCAACTAACCACTGGGGTGCCTCAAGGTTCAGTGCGTGCCCCTCTTCTTTTCTCCATTTTCACAACCTCACTAGGTACAGTAATGCAGGCACATGGCTTCTCCTACTGCTGATATGCAGATGATAGATGGTTATCTTTCATTTTAACCTAATCATTTGCAGCTCAGCCTTGCATAGACAAAGCTCCTTGCTGATGCAAACCCATAACCTGACAACAACATCCTTTTGCAACTGGGTCCACAAAACTAACACCAACCAGAAAAGCAAGGAACCTGGGAGTACTGTTGGAAAACAAAACCTTCCTGTTAGAATACGTGCAATAACTTCTCAAAGTTCTTGTAATTTCAAGACTGGATTACTACAATGCTCTATTGCCAGGCCAGCACAAAAAGGCCACAAAAAGTGGTATCTTGCACAATAAGGAGCAGATGAGGACTAGTTAAAACTTCCTGGCAGCATTGAAGAAGTTTGTTAAGTGTGCTTGCTACTGTAGTGCAGTACTTGCAATTTACAGTATAAATGGAAACAAAATAAATGGAGCCTTGCAGAGATTTCATTCTGGGACCAAAAATGTATTGGTCAGATAAGGAGCACATCCAAAATGTGCACTGTTGGTGTGCCTTCAGGAACAGGGTTATGAAACACTGCTTTAGTGTATATACATAAAAAATCAGACTAATAGGAAAGCTGCAATGTGTCGCCCTTTTGTTCTGAAGCCGTGTGTGAACTTTCAGAGCTACTAACTGACTGACTGTAATGGAGTGTACCTGCATGTAAATACAAAATTCTTTGAATTGTAGCAAGAGACTGACAGCAGTTCACACTGTTGGAAGAAAGTCAAAGGGTTCAGTGTTCACATATCTTCATTAGTAAAAGAGGCCATGAAGATGTGTTATGCAACTGTTCCCTGTAAGTAATGCCACAGGCTCAACTGTGAAATGAAATGTCCTCTATCGGCTAGTAAAGCCAGTTTTTTGAGGGGCATTAAAATGGTATTGTCTGTTGACAGTGCCTTCACAAGGACACCACCTTTGCAGGTATTGCACAAACTGCCATCTAACATTGCATGGAATTATATACTTTGTGATGTGAAAATGACAGTTGTTGTTGCACCTGTTTAACCACATGACTACTTTCACATTCATATCTGCTCTTAAGAATTGCAGTATGTCAGGTAGGAACAAAAGCAAACATCAGTCATATAGATTTTTTAAAGTCAAAATCTAGAATAGAAATGTTTAAATGCTATAGTAAACAATAGAATGATGCATGAAGTACCAGGAAAAGAGAAGCACAGTTTTAGTTTCATTATTTCAAAATTAGGTAATTTAATGGTTTAGATGAAGAAAGTCTCTTGTCTATACATTAGCACAGTGTCAACAAAAAATGCTCAGAAGATATCGATGGTTGAGCATTGCAGAAAG
This sequence comes from Enteromius thamalakanensis, assembly GCA_032357475.1. Classification (NCBI taxonomy): domain Eukaryota; kingdom Metazoa; phylum Chordata; class Actinopteri; order Cypriniformes; family Cyprinidae; genus Enteromius; species Enteromius thamalakanensis. The sequence goes on from JAUCMT010000001.1 coordinate 19,458,170, forward strand.
TGTCCTTGACACTGTTGAAAGAGTATATCTCCTCTAGTCTGTGACTGCTTGTGCAAGAGCATGCATCTCAGCTGTTTTTATCTTCTACAGAAACCATGGAAACTTCATACATCATCACTGAAAGGGGGAATCTGTGATTCACACATCCCCTGATGTATCATAACCATTAGCGCCGCTCCAAATGAGGGGATAAAAGGATAAGCAGAGTGTATCATTTCTAGTGCTGTGGAGACATTAAAAGAGATACAGTGAAACACTACCCACGTACATCAAGTATTCATATGCTTTTATCTCTATAAAAGCATAACCTTAATCAGGACATGAATGTTAGTTTGCTGCCACCTAGTGGACACAGATGTTGATCAGAAAAGAGAAAATAATGATTCTATCCTAAAGAGCCACATTACTGCTACTTAGCAAATTTTTCTGGAAAAAGTAGCAGTATAGTAAGATTTTAATATTCTACTCTGATAAATAAAACTGAACATTCAACCTCAAACCTAATCTTGACACGACAGAGCTCACTTCCTCCCCGCTATGACCTCTGTCAAGCATCTCTCTATTTTGGTTTAAGGTCTGTTGTTGCCTTCGGGTGTGTACTAAATAACATTCCCAATAACTGTTAGAGCAGCTGATGCTCTAATCCCATTACAAAACAACAACAAAAACCTCACAGCACTAAAGTGTGTGTTTGTTGTGTCAACTTATCTGTAGAGAATCATACTGTATGTAGCAAATAAAGAAAGTGTGCATATATACAGTAGCTTTGTATTTATATACATTTTGTGCGTTCCATTTGGTTTAAGTGCATTTTTGATCAATTACATTTATTCAGGAAGGATGCATTAAATTGATTAAATGTAACATTAAACACGTTTACAGTGTTACAGAATTTTTCTGTTGTAAGTAAATGCTGTTCTTTTCAACTAAACTCTTCACCTGTATATATTAAGCAGCACAGCTATTATCAACACTGATAATAATGAGGATCAAATCAGCATCTTAGAATGATTTTTGAAGAATCGTGACATTTTATTATGCCACATAAACAGTTTATACATAGAAAATGCCTACATTTTCGATTGCACCATTAGTAGCAATTACAGCTCTGCAAAATCTGGGCATCTGAGCTGTCAGTTTATTCAAACATTGACTTTATATCGCTCCAAGCCTTCTGAAGGATTCCCCAAAGATGATTCACACTCATCTTTGACATGCATATATTACCATTATTATGTTATGTTATATATATATATATATATACACCCACCCCTTTTTTTCAAGACCTATATCTTAAAATAAAAATCAAACCTATAAATGGACAGAGAGAGGCATTTAGCTCTTAAATTGAAGGCTATGCAAATCGTTGTGGCAGTTATTCTGTCAAGCAATACACAGTGGCTTTGATTTTTATAAATTTATTTTTTGCTGCAATGTAAATCTCAATTGTAATATCAACCTACAAACACTAGAGGGCGAGAGAATCCTTCACATACAGATTAAAAGTAGGCCTGCATTAAGATCTGAAATTTTGGTTTCAGCTTCTGTGGGGACCATGGAAATAGACTGCTTATAGAGCTCTCCGGTTTCCTGACAATTCCATGTTCTCTCGTCAGCTACTCAAAAAAGATTCATAGAACTACTTGCACGTCCGTTTTTGTTAAAAAGTCAAGAGGAAGCCTTCCTCACAGAATTTTCTTCACGTGATTCAGCTTCAAGTGTAAACGGCAGAAATCAGTTGTTCACAGAATTCAGAAAACTCACCAGGAACATTGGATCCTCTTTCTGTAAGTTACATTGCTGGTATCTCTGCTATTCTGTGGGATGTACTGCATATCACAAGCCAAAAAAACAGAAATTCATGGCCAAGTAATTTCTAATTTGAATTTCATTGTGAAATCAGCACTTATGTCTCTATTGCAGCATAAGATATAGCTGCTTTATGAATTGAATATCTGCACGTTGAATGGAGATGTAATTTAACACCTGCTGCAGATATAAAAAAATTTAATAACCTATATGGGGGGAAAAAAAATGAAAATATGATAAGAGCTCATTCATTACCAAACCAAATATTTGCATATGCCTTAAAGCTATTATTAAAAGACAAGCATACAGCATGTGATTTTGAGCACTGCATGTTAAGTGAACAACGTATAGCCTACAGTACCAATACTTTAAGCATCCGTCAGACAAAATCAGTGTTTTGCCATGAATTAATAGGATCACATAGACAGCTAAATGAACACAAACATTCTGCCATCATTGACCCACCCTCAAGTTGTTCCAAACTTTTTAATTTTCTTTTTTCTGTTGAACACAAAATAATCTATTTTGAAGAATGTGGGCAACAATCTCTAATGTGTAAGCATTGAATACAGGGGCAAAAGTTTGAGGTTGTTGACAAAGGTTGAGATCGCTGCCATTCTACAGGTCCATATACAAGGTATATAGTAATACATTCTGCTTCCTCAGTTTGTCGGAAGGATAATGCTTCCTGCCTCCTTGCACTCTTTATCCGCTACATGTCACTTGATTCAGTGCCAGTCTAGCGCCCGGTGTGCCGGCCTCAATAGGGCTTTGTAAGCCCTGCCATCCTGGTCTCCCGACCCACCCCCAGGCAGCTATTCATGGGTTCCCATGATTCCGCCCAGTTGGCTCTGGTACAATATGTGTCTGTCAGTGGCACCTTATTGGCATTCACTGGCACACGCACACAGACTATGTCTCAACCAAGTGTGCCCACACACTGTGCTTTCCAGAGATGCTTCAATCCAAAACGGTTTGCACTGGGCACAGATTCAAACTTTTTAAGACTACCCTAGATTCATCAAATGTGAACGCATATACACTGCATAGACACAAAACTATCCTATATATATATAGATTTAAAAAAAAAAGTGAAATTATTATGTTAATATTATATTTACTCATTCTTAAAACCACTTATCCCATGTGAGGTTGCAGGTGTTTTATAATATAATTGTACCCCTTATCTTATGTAGGCTTTGGGGTTTTGTAGTATATTAAATAAAACTAATTAATATGTACATTACACTGAGAAAAAAAAAGAAAAAAAGATTTGCTGGATCTCTGGAGAATATAATAAAAAGAGATTCAGAACGGACTACATAATAATGTATGAATCTGTCCCTTCCCTCCCTTTGTGAAAGCATCCGCATCCCTCCCCACACGCCCAGACTCAGCTCCCCTCTCTCTCCCCCTTTTTATTCTCTCTCTCCCTCTGATGAAGGGGGAGGGACCTGCTCTTGTCGTGAGCTACGTGCAGAGTTCACATCTACGTTACCACCAAATATCTCAATCGACCACCCCATGAAGACGTATATCGGGAGCACGCGCATCTCACTACAGTCTCAAGCGATCTGGAGAGCGAATTTACTTTCTGTTTTACGAGCATCAGTGCATTTACAGCCTGCGATGCTTGTGTTCATACGATTATTGATTTGTTAATAATGCGTACGGATTTGTGCACTTTTAAAAGCTTGATTTGATTCACTTATGGTCGTTTAGAAAAAGGTTAGAAGGGGTGTTATCTCGCGGAGGCGCTGAATTTGAGCTCTTTCATCTGTTTGGGTTTGTGATCGAGCAGGAGGGAGGAGTGGCGGAGAAACGGCTGGTAAGTCCATACTTCTACCTCCACATGAGCAATAAAATACATACATCATGTGGTTCTTGCACTATCATAAACAGACATTCTTCCTTGGCAATGTTTATTCCACGAGTGCACTAGTGCATTAAAGCGCGACCTTTAAATTGGAGGTAAAAGATATGCACTGACGTCTTGTAACATTGTAGACTCCGTTAGCCCGCTTGGTAAGCGTGTCCGAATCGTGAACGAGTAATTCAATTGAGTCGGATCTCTGTAATGTTCCGGTTGAACCGTTTCACAAAACACCGGTCTTGTAGCAGGAATCGGAATAAATCGTGATTTAAGATCTCTCCGAATCATTGAGCGAGAACCGCTTTTTTCAAACGTCCGATTCATAGATTCATAATCCGAAAATATTTAACGAATTTGTATTTAACCAAGGTATCATTGATAGGACGAAAACTATTAGTCTAATAGCCAAATAATTGAAATATTGCATGTAAAATGTATTTCTTAATAGTTTACCAATTAGCTAAAGCTACATCAAAAGCCTTGGCTTTAATAAATATTTTATATGGGCGTAAATACACTTTTCAGATCAGATAATTAGTAGTTTAATGTAGATGCTTGTTTTTTTTTATTTTAAACAAAATGTTTGTTACTATAAAGCCTTGGATCGTATTACAATAATGTAGTATTATTAGTAAAGAGTAAAATGTAATAAAAACGTAATAAAGCAGCAATATGTGCTTACATAAGAAAACTTTCCTGCTGCATGCTACATGCCTCAACGGGATGTCAGGGACCTTGGGTTGACGCAAAGACGTCATGACGTAAAAGAACGTTCAATTCCTTTAAAATGATTCTTTGAAACTAACTGTTCAAACGAATCGATTCGCAGAAATGAGTCGAAATCCCCTATTCTGTTTTAGACAGCAGAACAGCTAGCGAGCTGTCGTGTTTACACCGTACGCGAGCGGCACGGCACGACAAATCCACGACAGTAAATGAATGCTTCGTTCGGTTTATGACTAACGTTAATACGTTTAAGTGATTTGCAACGGTCGCTTTGTCGCATCTAAAGTGTGGACACACTTCAGCTGTTTCTGCATGACACGACAGTTGTCCGGCGTTTAATGCCGCCAATAAGCGTGCAATGTTCATATAAATCACAATTCTTCACATATGCTTCTGATTTTACAAGCAGCGAGCATTCATTGCGGTGTATAGTCGGCAGAAACACCGCCTACTACCAACCCGATAGAAGTACAACTGGATTAATGTGTTCAGCAGTGGTTTGACTGATTGCATTGACCTCAAACGGGTTTACCTCTATTACCTTTATTTGCTGTGTCTGCCACTGCAACAGAGGTGTTTTAATGAATGCTCGTTCATTCACATGTGGTGTCAAACTTCTCGACGTCATGATGAAAATAAAAGGAGGGGCGAGAGCCGAATGTTCGAGGCGCGTGCTGGCCTGACCCCAGCGGTTTGTTTACCACGTGCTTCTGTTACACAAAGTAAACACAATAGTAATCTGCGAACTTCATTATGAACTACAGCGCCGGGGAATGTTTAGTTATGGTACAGTGAAACTTGATTTAAAGCTGTGATATATATTAAATGACATAATGCTTAAGCATACTTTCCTCGGTGTAGGTCTGTCTAGTGATAACCCTGTATTTTTAGTCTTACTTTTTTTAATTATAATTTTAGTCATGGTTTAGGGCATGTCCATTTCATTGTTTGCCTAATTTCATTACTGTCTAGTAAAAGTAAAATATGAATTTGTGTAGACTTAGCAGGTTATTATTTGCATTACTTTGTTTTAGAAGCCCTATAAGAATAAACCGTTTTAGTTCTTAATTTTAAAGTGCACATGTGAACATAATATAAAGCAGTCCAAACCACAGCATTCTTCTTAATTTGTCATGGCAAGAAAATTTATTTACTTAAATTGCATCCCTCACTCCATTAAGAGTCTCTGGTGTAATACACCATGCTTGTGCATGCTGTTTTTCAGTGTAGTTGGCTGAATGACATGTACGGCATGTAATAAGAACTAATCAGGAACTTGTTTTTGTGCACAATGTCCAAAGATGTCAGTTTGCCTTATGCCATCTTGGCCGGTTGGTATTAGACAATGAAAATAACAGCCCACTATGGTGTAGAGGTCAACGGTGTGACCTTATGTGGAGCAGTGCTCAAAAACTATAAACATTTGCCTACAGCTCACTGTTAAAAGCAGTTTAATTAGGGGCAACTGACCCTCACAACCATCTGTTTTCACTATGTGTTTAGTTTATTTCAACATGCTGACATTTAAATCCAAGATGGTCATTTCTAATGTTTGTCTTGTTACAATGTACAAAATGATTTTGTGATGCTGTATGCTTATGATTGACATAAATTTAGCTTTTTCTCATATAACTTTGAGGTTACTTAACATGCAAATGAGCTGCTGAACCTACAGTAGTCTGTCTTTGAGTTGTGCTCAAAGCTTATAAATATAGTTTTACACATGCCAGATATGACTCATGGGTCATTCCAATTATTCCTAATTATTATTTTTTTCTTTTGATAAGACCGGAAGTTATTTTATTCAGGTATGTGAAAACGCATTCTAGTGAGGCGATTCGTCATCAGCTGGATTTGCATGTTTGTTCCCCTCAATACACTTTTGTTAAAGAAAAAAAGGATTATGTAAGTTTCAAAGACACAGATGTGAATTAGTCATCATGTTTTGCAGGCTCCTGAATTCTGATTCCTGACTAAAATCCACAAAGATGATATATCTGCCAGTGTAAGTCTTAATATAATGCTTTATAACATATTTGATAGTTGAGTTCTGGTCATTTAAAGGAATAGTTCATGCTTACAGTTTACTCACCCAACATCTAGATATTTTGATGTAAATTTATTTTTCAATACAAACGATTTTGAGAAATTTAGCATCACCTGCATGCCATCGAAATGAGAGTCCAAACAGCTGATTAAAAACATCCTAAAATTGTGATGTGAAAATCTATGTGGTTTTTGTAAGAAACAAATACAACGTTTAGAATGTCAAATTTTAACACTGAATCACTTCTGGCCAAAATACCAGTCCAACCATAATCTGGAATAAGGCTTTCTCCAGTGCAAAGCTTTTTTTTTTTACATCAAAATCCATTGACATATTTGTTTAGAAATGTTTTTGCTCATAAACAGTGCTTGATATTTACATTCTCTCCTGATTTAGGACAACTTTATTGGCGGAGCTGCTATGGATAGAGGATTCATACTTTAGCCAGAAGCAATGGTTTAAAAATGTCTTGATTATGAGTTTGTTCATTACAAAGGCAAAGCTTTTCACTTTACAAGATATGCATTGGTCAGCTGTTTGATCTCTCATTCTGGCACGTATTCATTTCAGAGAATCCATTAGTCATGCAATGCTAAATGTTTCCAAAAAAAAGGTCCGATTTTGCACAAAGGTTAATTTTTGGGTGAACTGTTCCTTTAAATTTAGTTCAACATCAAAATGCAGTTTAGATTCTCCATATATTCTGAAAGGGTATATTGATGATTCAGTTGTATCCCCTCATCTTCTTAATGTCTTCTTAATGTCTTGCATCAACAGCTTGTAAGTGTCTTTAATTAATTGTTGCTCTGGTATGTCAGTATCTGTAGTTTTTATAGATTCATTGAAAGAAAATCATTTTCTGTTGTATCAGAAATGCATCAGAGATGCTGTTCGAAAGATACATTATTGTATAAGGATTATTGTGTGCATATTTTATGTAGAGTATATACATGGCCGCAAGATGAACAGAAAAAGAGAAAGACCGCCAAAAAGAAATAGAGAGTTGTTTATGAGGGCCCTGTGGGGAACGTCGGCCGCGAGGGTAAATTAGGGGCAACAGCTGCTGGTGTCACTTCTACAGCTTGTTTGTACCATCTCATGTTACTTTTTAAGCTCACAAGACAGGACACTTGCCCTCTTACGTACATTTAGGATCATTAAACCACTGATAAAAGCAATGGAAGATCTGTTCTCAGATCAGTATATCAAGCCAGCTTGCACTCTCAGCACAGCAGAGCGTTGGAGAGAATTATTGCAAGATAAGCTATTTGATAGCATGCGGAGTATATTCATCATCCTTCTGGACCTATAAATCCTATCTTCTCTCTTCCAGTGCTTGGTCTGCAGTGCGTGTTCCTGTTCACCCAGAAATGAAAATTCTGTCGTTTGCTCACCCTTGTTTTGTTTCAAACCCATAACATTCTTGCTTTTGTGGAACACAACAGGCAACATTACTCCTTTTGTATTCCTCAGATGTAAAGTCTGCTTCTCTGTCCTGTCTAATCGCTCACCTGCAGCTCTGCTTCATAAAGTGGATTAATGAGCTGTAGGACTAACACCATTGGCCTGGATTAAACAATGGATTAGTCTCACTGCCCACACACACGGGGCTGAGACTATTTTTAATGCTATTCTTTGGTGACTTGCGCTGCTATGTTCTTTTCTTATCTTGCACTAACTGAATTATGTGGCTTTTAATGTGGTAAAGATTCACTTCACAAGGGTCAGCGATGCAGTAGATGTAGAAGATTTGCATTTGTTCAGGAAAGACCCCAAAATCCATAATGATGACCACGTTTTCTTAGATAATTTATGAATATGGCTTTGGATCTGTTAAATGCTTTTACAACTATTTTTGAAAGAAGTCTCTTTTGGTGATGAAGGTTGCACTTTAGATGGTTTTGTTAAAATATTATTTATTCCTGTAATGGCAAAGTTGAATTTCCAGCATTATTACTGAAGTCTTTAGTGTCATATGATCCTTCAGAAATTATTCTAATATGATTCTTATTATCCATGTTGAAAACAGTTGTGCTGCATAATATTTGCAAAAACAACAATCGATTTTATTCAGTTTTGATTAATTGATTGTGTCCTTGCTGATATAAAAGTAAAATATAAAAATAAAAGTATGCATTTCTTTTAAAAATAGACTTTTGAATGAGTGTTTATGTAATAATGTACAGGCAGCCGGTAGTTATGGCAGGAATAAGCCCTGACAGTGTGATCAGGACCGGACGCGAAGTGGTCTTGTATCACGCTGAAGGGGCTTATTTCGCGATAACTACCGGCTGCCTGTATATTATCCCGCTTATTACACGGTTACTTGCCACATAAGGGAAAAATACTGAACATGAATATGAATTTGAAACATTTTATTGGCGTATTTGTTTTAAATTAACATTTTCATCCTTCCGCGAAAC
>JAUCMT010000001.1:19493793-19507350 GCA_032357475.1 Enteromius thamalakanensis
AAATTGTTCCAGAGTTTGGGTGCTAAATAAGAAAAGGATCTGCCACCCGCAGTAGATTTTGATATTCTAGGTATTATTAGATGGCCAGAGTTTTGAGAACGCAGCAGACGTGGAGGACTATAATATGATAAGAGCTCACTCAAGTACTGAGGAGCTAAGCTTTTCAGGGCTTTATAAGTAATTAACAAGATTTTAAAATCTATACAATGTTTGATAGGGAGCCAGTGCAGTGTTGATAGAAACCGGGCTAATAGGGTCAAACTTCCCGGTTCTAGTAAGGACTCTAGCTGCTGCATTTTGAACCAGCTGTAGTCTATTTATCAAGCGTTACAATAATCTAACCTCGAGGTCATAAACACATTAATTAACATTTCTGCATTTGAGGTTGAGAGCATAGGTTGCATTTCTATATTAGATAGTTTTACAAAAGACTATAGAAATAAGGTGTCCTCTAAGCAAGAAATGAAATCAAATTATAGTGGAACTAATAGCAGATCCTGCAGTTGGATCACACAAAAAATTATTTTTACACCTTTGGTACATCTAACATTTACATAATTTAATAAATCAAATAATTTAATTTTTTTAAAATTGACTTAAATTGATAAGTGTGTATCAGGGAGCATGTGTGGCACTTTTCTTGCACGTCACAGGAAGCTTTTCGGGCTCTTTAAATAGACATTACATCTTACTCCAGCACTTCTTTTTTTTACTAGGCTTAATGCATCTTTTTTCCCCCCTTTGGACAATTTGCATACATTAATTTGGGACTGATTTAAATTTTTGACTTTTAATTAACATTATGACTCATTTGAATTGTGACTCAAATGCCTCGAGAACCTTCTTAAACGGTGTTTCATTTCAGCTCTACACACTTACTGAAGACTATCATTTCGTAATGATGAATTTCTCCACATGTAAGTCTCAGATCTGTCACTCAAAATACAAAAAAAAAAAACAGCAACTTCTCACGTCGTTTGTTTCAGTCGCTCTGCGATGCTCGAATGTAAAAGACGGTCAAAAACACTCTGCAAACATTTGGTCATTTTCTGAATACTCCAGCTTTCTGTATAGCATACACCTGCCCAATTCTCTTGTATGTTTAATAGGAGGTAAGAAAATAATAGATTTTAGCAATTACCGTAAGTTACCCAAAAGCACGTTTGCATTGCGCACGCCTCACATTTGAATCTAAAATGTAAACATCTAGTTACCAAATCGAGTTCACTTTTTATCCGAAAGGCCTGTAAACCTTTACTCTTTAAATATTTACTTGGCCTTCCAACCTACTGACCCACTAACTGTCAACGTGTTTCACGTGCTACCACGCGGAGAGAAAGAGCTTGTCTGTATTGTACACAAATAACTATCACTTTCTTAAGATGAAATTGCCCCTGATAACTCGTGTATTTGTTTCACACACAAACCCTTCCGCAGGCACTTAACTCACGTCTGGTGTGAGAGACAAAACAATGTTTACACATAAACAATTATGTATATACTTGGTGTATGTGTAACTAAAAACCTGCATTCATTTACTAAAGCGCTTCGAAAAGACGCACAAGCCACGTTATATTTCTCTTGCTTGCATAAGACGCTACTGACCTCTGGCGGACACGATGTGTTAGTGTTCATTAAACCAATTGTTGGCCCTATTCAAAAATAAATAAAAATTACTTAAATTTTTTAACAACTAAAGACTTGTAGACAGAACAATGCACATTAAATAATAATCAGCCCTGGGCAAAAACAGTTAGTGCATGGCAAGATGTGTTTTTAATGAGAAACATTTGTTGACAATGATTTGTTCCCACCCGAATGATGCTGCCTGAGGACACACTTCACATCCCATTTCATTTTATTTAGCCTACATTTACACTTCTCACAGAGGCAGCTGTGTAATATAATTATATAAATAAGATTTATTTATTTATTATATATTACCGTTTTTGTTAACATTTTAAAATAACTATGCAGGATGTAGGTGGTACTACATTAACACTAATCTTAATAGTACCGACTTAATATGAAAGCATGATTAAGTATTAGCAAATTAATAACAAAGGTAGTTCTTTATTAGTTATTGAATAATTGCTAAATAAAAAAAAAATTACCTACTGTTTTAAAGAATAATTGCAAAATTAATTTCTAAAAATGTATTAAAGTTCTAGCGGGCTAACAGACAGAAGACAGGGAAGACATTTTGGGACCGTGTTAAGGTTTTTTTGTAGACGTTATTGTTGCGAAAAATATTTGTATTATTTCATTATCAAATTCCCTACTAAAGAAGTACTTTGTCCTAAAGTTTTTATTACTTATTGTTTTTTATTGTTTCCATATTATTGAATAATATTAAGTTGTTTTAATCGTCTTAGGAGTTACTGAATTTAAGTGTTTGAAACTTTTAACAAATTGGTGTACAAAAAAAGTAAAATAAAATAAATAAATAAATCTTTGTTGGTGTCATTCTCATATGTAATCCAAAGTAATGCAATACAAAGATGTCTTCACACAATATGAGTATATGTATCAGATTTTTATTATAACTCATAGAATATGCCTGGAACAAAATGGCATGAGATTTTGGAATGTAAACGATTCCATCACATATTTATATTCAACTTTCCGCAAACTGGGATAACCGGTCAAACAGACAATAAGGAATGTTAATAAGCAGGCCACAACAGTACAACAGAATGAAGAAGAAACAAACAAAAAAAAAGGTCTGCAGTTGTTCCCACAAGCAAGAAAAGAGTTTAATCATGAACCTTTTCCAATAAAGATGAACTAACATCGGGTGATGAATTGCCTTTTTGTGCAACGGCAGAGAATGTGCAGGGCATTTATTAAATAACGTCAATGCAATCTGTTGGTATAAAAAAAGCAACACAATTCAACTTATGTTGCCAAAAGATGTTTGAGGTAATGCATGAAAGCAGTTCAGACAGGTGGCCATAAAATACAATCATTCAAATGAGAGCCAAGAAGTATCATGGCTAAATAACATCACGGCACAAAGCTGAGCATCGGAAAAGCAATATATTTCAAAATCAAAGTCTGAATGCCATATTCATGAATAAAGTAGCAGAAATAAATGACAGATAAATAAAATCATTTGGATGTATACGTTGATATATATAATCATTCCAGGGCTGTTTGTGGAGTTTGAATATGGCTGTTAAGATTGAGAAAAATGTTTCTATCTTACACCATGTCGAGGCTACGAAACATAATCAAACAAAAGCTGATAAAACTCCACTATTAATAAATCATGTTTGTAGATTCGTCTTTTTCCGACATACTTTTAACAATAAGGTAATTGCTTTGATGGTTACAATTACAGCTACACATAAATTGTCACAACATCTGGCACCTAACAATAGCTAACACCACTATAACTGATTGTTTCATGAAGTTTTTGTTAGTGGTACAAAAACAATGGGTATTCTTACATAAAAAGCTATATTTATCTTTCTGAGTGCTTCAGGTATTCCCTTTTTCTTCCTTCCCATGTTACAATCAATTCGATATCTGTCAGTTTATTATAATCCGTTCAGACGTTTGGGTTGGTCAGGTACAGTAGTTCACAAAACAAAGTCTATTTTTTTTAGTCTATTAAAATTTATATTCCAAGTGCTCAGTCCAAACACTATTACCTGGCACATGTCACTTTCACCACTCACTTAAAGCAAATCAATTAAAAAAATAAATATGACCAAGCAATTATATTTATATATTTATGTAGCTATTTATTTTTATATTGCAGGTTAATGCTATGCATCAAATAAGACCACTGCAAGGGCTTCAAAAATAAAAAAGGAAACAAAATCACTCAAATTATTAAACGGACTGATCACGTGAGGAATGGAAAGCTGATAGTCTTCCAGTGCAAGGCTTAGGAAAAGAGGAATTGCACATGAATAGTAAACGGAACAGAGCACTGGAAGCGCTCTGATAAAAAAAAGTGCATTACATACGTCAGATTCTTTAAAAAGGCTTGACGTTAAACAAAATAGAACATCAACGGCTTAATACTAAACATTAGCGGTTACTTTTTTATCGTCATAATGGTGCAACGGTTGCTCAGTCTAAAAATTAAAGGCAGCAAGCAGTAATCCAGAGCACTCAGATCTAATAATCTAATAACATCTACAGCAGAACAGTTGAAAAGGCAACATGATATATATAATGCTTTAGCACAAACATGCCATCATCATAGACATCTCTTTTTATAGAAATAAATAGTTGAAATAAACTGTACTCTGTCTTTAAATTATTTCCATCTCTATAGGACTCTGATACACATTCAATATAAAGCATCTATCATACACAGCATACTGCAAATACCTTTGAACTCTGAAAGTCATCTGGTCGGTACGCCCACCACATGGGAAACCACTTGTGGGCGGATATCCATTAAACGCTTCAGGTTATCTCGTTCTTTAGGTTGCTTTTCAAATATTTACACCGTTTGTAATTCTTTCCTATAGAAACATATACATACAGTTTTTTTGTTTGTTTAAAGTCTTCTCAAGACAAGAGTGCCAACGCACTCGAAAAGTCATTGTGTGTGGTTATGGGTGTAGGTTGTAGGTTGCTCTTTCCGTTTCGTTCTTGAAGATGGTTTTCCGGTTTCCATTCAGGTCCACGTTGTCTCGTATTAAACAGTCATCCTAAAGTAAACTGTGAATACTCCTCTCGTGCTAATTCAAGCCCCATAATGTGTTTTAAGACAGTAAACAGAACGTTGCACCATAGAAGTGCTCGCCTTGACTAAAGCACTTAGAGTAGAATTTGGACTGTGTGATTTCAGTTTAGAGACTGGCCAAGAAATGCAGCAATGCCTGATGGGTAAGTGGTACAGCACTGAGAGAGGTCGAGACCAGTACTTGCATCGGTATTATTGCATCAGCATGTTTTTTAAAAAGAAACTTGACGAGAATGGCATATTCTAGTTTCTTAGTCTGACCGATTTCCAGCTAAAACACATTTAAGTGCTTCATCCATCATTTCTAGTGTAAACTTAAAAGCAAAACATGACATGTCATACTTAAATATGCTTAAAATGCACCGAAATATACCATAAATAACTTTTTTTTCTGTAAAAAAAAGGGGGGGCCTCATTTATAAAAATGTTGAGCAGAAAATATCTTAGATTTGATCTTACAATCTCTCGAAGATACGTACGTTTGATTCATAGAATAGACGTACAGATGAACAGAAAACGTGCTTAGGCTACGCCTTTCTTTTAGATTTGAAATCTATGAACCGCAAATGACAATTGACTTGAAATGAATGGTTTCAGCTCTCTTCCTTGTAAACGAGCCCAAATAATGTCATTAACATCAAATATCACCAATCTTCTTAATTTAGAGCAGCAAGCTTACACTTTCAAAAACCTGCAGTAGGCTACTCTGTACGTCTGCTCAGACCCTGATGTGATCCTAAGCACTTTTTTAAGAGTACGCACACACTAATAACCAATCTGTGCGTAAGCACGCTTTATAAATGAGGCCCTAGAAAAAGTTAACTCACACTGCTGGCTTTGGTAAAACGAGGCTATAAATATACAATTTGTTTTTTACATTTTTTGTCTGACATTGAATAATATTGTTAACTTATTAAAAAAAAATCTTGACCTACACCTTTCAGAAGTGAAGCACTTGTAGATTCTGTTAAGAACCTAACGTGTCAACAGTGTATATTTGTTTTTATCCCTCCAGTGTGTACATTCAGAACTCAAAAATCTTCATTCAGCACCATCTATATATTTAAAACATGGAAAGTAGCATCTAAAATCAACAGAGCAGATGGAAAAGTGATCCATTCAATTGCACCAGTCCGAGGTCCAGAACAGTAACAAAACAGTAAGTGAAGGAAGAGATGTAGATGTTGACATCTGAGGTGAAACAGTAGGGTAACATTAGACTGACAGCACCATGAGCTTGTCTCTATCCCTTACTATTCGCCCTTAAATTCCTACGGTAAGTGCACCTCTTATATGACTTAATACCTTATAGACTAATGGCACATTGGGTATGACCGCAATTCAACCTTAAAAACAAAACGTCGGAGCTACGGATGGCACATAATGGAGAAGGCATTGCAAATCTGTCTGATCCAACAACAGATCCAATGATGAGAGCAGTCCCTCGGGTGAAGAACTGCAGGGTCTTACACACACATGAACAGCTTGGCTTCTTCATTCGGTCTGAACTTGCGCTTAAGGACACAAGATAACTGCATGTTAAAAAGTAATTTCTGTGGAGCCATGGCTTCCCCTAAATATAGTCTCTGTTAGCCGTGTCTGAAGCTGGTGATAATGTTATGTTGATATTTGTCCAAGTAATATGGCTGGCCACATCGGGGGAAGCAATCGAGCTAATGACACAAACATACACTTCAACATTACTAACTTACCCATGTGCATTTAAATTTGTGCTGTTTGGATTTCACGTTGGTTTTATGATTCTCGAATATGAGACTGCTCCCTCCTGCAGCTCTGTGCTCTGAAGAGAGACGTCATGTTCTCTGAGATCTTAAGTTTAGTGTGTTTGGCAAGTAGGAGAAAATCCTTAGTCTGTTGGAACGGCATTTGCGGCAAGTAATTATGCCTTCTCGCAGAGTTTGTTCGTATTGTCTTTACAGACTCCTCTATTTGGTTGCTTCGTGTCAAAGCTAACAGATGCGCCCGTCTTGGTGTTGTAGACTGGTGTTTAGAGTTGAAGCGGAAGTGTTTGATTCTTCCTCGTTTCTTCAAGGAGAGAATGACTTGAAATATTCGATGAACCTTTGTGTGGCTCTGGCCTCGACACAGCAGAGTTAGCACAAGCCATCAGCCTTTACATGGAGGATTTTGGAGAAACCGGGTCTCTTTTTGAGTGCCTGAGAGTAGAAGACAGAAAGGATATAAAGTACAGGGGTTATGTTTCTGTAAATATGTATATTTTATGTACAGTATTGTATAGTACAGTACAGTATGTCAGCTACCCAAATTAACCTAAATATAAAGTGTAATTAATAAATAAGAAATATTTTTTTTTCAGAGATCAAGGTGTCTGTGTACTCAGGCTGGTAGTCTCCCGAAGTGAAACTCGGATTCAGACATGATGCTAGACTTTCTCTGACAAAGTACTATGAAGGAGATATCGAGGTAAGGGAATTCGTACTATTCGTACTTGTTCTGATTTGCTTACGATGTAAATGGGAAACTAGGAGCCAGCCGCGTTAATTACCTGCGCAAGCTCTTTCTGAAATTTGTTTTACAAACATCATTAATTGACTTTTATGAATTAAATTCCTTGTTTTGTTATGTATTTGTATACATATCTCAAAAAAAAAATGCCTGGCAATGCAGCATTAAAGTTACATAATCATAATCTCATATCTCCTGGTAATCATAATCTACCCTTGTATTTCAATGGGTTCAACTGATCCTGTGATGGGATTAAATGGTGTTTTGCATTCTTTCATCAGCAGAGCCACATGGAGGAGCCAAATCACTGAGAGGATATAGAGCTGGACATCTGAGGACCCTATAAATTTGCTTCCACGCTGATGGTGGAAACAAACCGTGGGCAGTTTCTGAACAAGTACTGTACAAAATATTTTTTGAGCCTCTTATGGAAATGATATATGATGAGCAATGCACTCTGTCATCTGCTGCCCAATCCAGCACAGCTTGTGTAAGACATCCCGCAAGTAACTTTAGCCTGAGTTTTCACGTGGGTGGGTGTAACCCCACTTCCACTTCCTCTCCCAGCTTATCTAGTGTCAGAAAAGAGAAGAGGCAGCTTCCTGTATCCTCAAAGAAAGAAAATGGATGAGATGAATCACTTGCATTTGACTCATGGCTCCTCTACATGGCAGCTGTGAGAGGTTCTTCTGCTTTCACTTACTCATCTTTATCGCTGTCTCAGACACAGGAAACCCCATGGCCTAAGACTAAATTACTACAGAACAGCTTTAGCTGGTAATTTTAGTCTGCCAGTGGATGAACGGATATGGATGGGTCAAAATTTTTTGATGGCCTCAGATGTCTCAGAAACCTATCTATGGCAGTGATTGCATACCTGCAGCTTGTTCACCATTTCATCAAAGAGTTTTCTGGCCTCGGGACTGTTAGGGTCTTCAAAGTAATCTTCTATACCGATCTGGACTACAATAGACTTCAGGTTACGGCACACACCTGTGAGTAAGACAGTGAGGGCAGGGAGTTATTTTACAGGAAGTGTGGGCGTTTCATATCATTCTTGGCTCCAAACCTAAAGAAAGCACCAAACCCAATGTTTAATCTCAACTTTTGATCACACATTTTCCAACACTTTTGGAAACTGCCATTTGAAATTAACTGCAAATACTGTATATTCCTTAGTTTCTTGCAATTCATTAAATGCTAATTATTAAAAATGCTATTTTGTGTGTTCATGTTTTAAGTAAAAATATAGTTTTATAAAATGTTTAATAAAACATAAAATAAAAATGTAATTTATTATTTAAAATTATTTAATTATTAAAAAATAAATAACACCTTATTGACAAATATGTCATTAAATCATTAAATTAAGTTTGCACTTAAATCAAGCATGATTCAACATCTCTGCCTTTGAACTCAGGCTTTCACTGGATGTACAAATCGAATACCTATTTATTGAAACAATAAACAATAATAATGAATCAGGATCTGAATCAGTGAGTGTGAACTCACTGTTGAAGTGAAGCAGGGCTTTTGGAGTAACAGGAGTGGAAGTGAGCACCAGCATCTCCAGACCCTTCAGTCCCTCTCGGCACATCTCAGCAGCCACTTCCTGATTGATCTCACTGACGTGATCCAATTCTAGAACCTGGAGCCTCATGCAGTTTCTCGCTGAAGATATATAAACACAAACAGCCTATATGCACACTGGTTAATAATAACTGCATTAGTCATGGAGATAAAAAAAAAAAAAACTTGGCTCCAAAACAACAAAAACCACTATAAAAACATTGTAAATGTACTTCAGACTGAATTTGCACTATATTTAGGGGAGCACAGGAAGAAAACAACTTAACTAAAAACAAAACAGATGAAGCAAGTGGAATTGAATTGGAAATGAAGTGGAACAAAACAGCTGAAAGGTTTGAGGGAAAACAAGGGGAAAAACAACCTGTTCAACTTTCTGTACATAGCTAACTGCACTCTTGTGATTCAGAAAGGTCAAAAACATTATATCTAAATGAAGTGGTACAGTAAAGCAGGATAAATAACAAGCAGCGTAGAAAGTGGCTCATCTGCTATTTATAATCTATTTATAGTAAAATTATATGGCCTCAACATGTGCCTCCGGTTTACTCACAGCAGCAGTTTAAAAGTGTAATTTCTGAAGTCTCTTTGTCCCAGTTTTTCATGTGAATAAAAAGTAACTCTCTATGTTGCCATGGTAATAGGTTTGAGTGATGTTCCTTTGTGATGCTGATCTGAGAACATCTGTATGGGTACTAGGTGTTATATTTAAATAAATCATTTTTTTAAGGTAGGCTGGTCATAACACAGAGCGCAAGAGGTGTCAATAACCAAAGCATACTGTAGGTACTGCTTTTGAGAGAAAAATAAAGTAAAAACTGATAAATTAATAAATATTAATACAATGTATATATATATATATAAAAACTGTTCCTTTACTGAAAATATATTTAAAAATGCAATTTCATGGCAAAGCCGATTTTCAGCAAGCATTACCCAAGTTTTCAGTGGTACATGATCCTTCAGAAATCATTTTAATATGCTGATTTGCTGTTCAAGGAACACTTCTGATAATCATTCTTAAAAGCAGTTAAATGTGGAAAGTATAATACCTTTTTTTGCAGGATTTGATAAATAGAATGAAAATAAAATCCTCTTTAAAGAAGAATCCACTTTATTGCATTTTTATAACAATCTAAAAGACTTATGTCAGTTATGGTCTTATGTCAAGAAATATTCAATACTTTCATTGCTATGTCTGTTTCTTCAAAGTTTTAAACTGAAAGGCAAACACCGACACAAACAAGGGCAGTTGTTAAATTTATGTATTAAGTAGAATTATGCGTGTAGAATATAGTCATGCAGAATTAATACAGATTATTAATAGGGATTCTAATTTAATAGCAACTATTCAATAGCCAAATTTGGTTTCTTTACTGAAGTGTTACCATAAACACTAGTTTAAATTCACTCACCCAAAGAAGCCAATCCCTGTATGCCACAGCCAGCCCCGCCCACTCCCAGCGCTCGCAGATGTGGCCAGCATCTGCCAATGGTCTGCAGGCACCTGTTACTAAAGCGTGCTGGCTGCTGGCTGCAGAAAGACAATTAGCATTTCTAATTTCAAAGACGAATGCTCAAAAAGAAGGATGATGTATCATGTAAATTTACACAATCATTCAGCTATCAAGCCATGTAAAAACCAAAATCTACAGCGGCTTATGAAACAAGTAAATGTATTTCAGTCCTACCACGGATGCAAAGGTGCCACCTGTAGTGAGATGATGTCTCTGCAACCAGCTCCCAATGCCCAGATAACTTCCTGTCCAACAGGGTCTGTCGCACTCCTACAACATAATCAATATCAACATCTGCAAAACATTCTCTCTCTGCCTTTGCAAACCTTGTTATGATCCTCAATGAGAACTAAGCAACCAAATTAATCATTTTTGCTCACCACTGTAGGAATGAATTATATGTATATTATTGTATGTGACATAATGATGTATGAGACCCAAAAGGATGTTTACATCCTTAAGGGATACATGATCCACAATTTATTACTGCTTACTGAATAAATGATTAAATTATATAAAAAATTAATTAGAATTAGCAATTTAATAAATAGGTTTTCTAGCACAGTGGCTTTTAGAACACTTTAGGAGTAATAATATTTAAATGCTTATGTATTCAAGTTTAAATATTATACATATAAATAATTTAAATAATTGCTTTAAATGCTAAATTGTATCAAACAGTCAGTCATTGTAAAAAAGCATACATCATTCAATTTGTTACATGATTGCTTACTGAATAAATAATTAAATAGATATGAAAATTTTATTAGAGTTGATATTACTTTCATTAAAGTCATGTGATAAATTGGTTTCCTGGGGACACTGCTTATTAATACAGTTTAGGAGTCATTATATAATAAAATCCGCCTGTAAAATGATGCAGCTGACCAATCGGGGTCAAAGCTGTGTAATAAAAGGATATATGGACAAAAAAAGACTAACTAGTGCTCCCTTGTGGACCAACCTGTATGTGACAGCCTGTAAAGCCCTGCAATAACAGCTGGCCAACCACAAAGAGCGATCGGTCAATAGATTCGGACAATGAGACACCTTCAGGATGAGCAGATTACTGCCAGTAGCTTTCAACATAGCCTCCAGGCCCTCCTCAAGACAGCCACTTAACACAAAAGAAAGAGAAGGTATTAAGACCATCTAGTAAAGAGCCCCTATTATGGATTTTTCAAAAATGACCTTGCAGTGTGCAACTATAAGCCTTTAAGTCAATGAAAACATCCTGCAATGTTTTAAATATGAAAGTGCAATGTGTAAAATGTTATTGTCTCGCTAAAGAAAGAGTTGACTGAATCATTGAAACGAGTCATTTTTAAAACAAAACCTAAGCTGTTTCCTGTTGACGTCAACATGAAATATTAGCATATTGCCCGCAGTTTATACAAAATATCTGGAGACCACAGTGACCAGACGTATGTATATATATTTTGGAATCCTAATATATATGAAAATGTAATATATAAACTCTATTAGAAATTGGAACTATTTTATATATTACAGGGTTAGTTCACCCCAAAATTAATATTTTGTCATTAATTACTTGTCATTAATTACCCTTATGTCATTCCAAGCCCATAAGACCTTCATTTTCGGAAAACAAATTAAGAAATTTTTGATGATATCAGAGCCATCTGACCCTCAATAGACAGCAATACAACTGAAATGATCCAGATCCTGAAACGTGTGTAAAAACACCGGTGAAAAAGTCCATGTGACATCAGTGGCTCAACTTCAGTTTTGCGACGATAGGAGAATATTTTTTTTTAACAAAGAAAACAAAAATAACATCATATAATCAACCATTCTTCTCCTATGACTTACACTTCTGTTAAAGATAAGATATTTAATGGTTTTTAAAGATGTTTCTTCTGCTAATCAATGCTGCATTTATTAGATTAAAAATCCAGAAAAAAACTGTATTATTGTGAAATATTATTTCAATTTAAAATAACTGTTTTCTGTGTGAATATATTTTAAAATGTAATTTATTCCTGTGATACAAAGCGTCATTACTCCAGTCTTCAGTGTCACATGATCCTTTCAAAAATCATTCTAAAATGCTGATTTATTACTAGAATTGTCAATGTTGGAAACAGTTGTGCAGCCAAATATATTTATATAGTTGATATATTTGATATATTTTTAATGATCAAAGAATCCTAAAAAAAATATTAAACAGCTCAACTGTTTCCAACACTGATAATAAAACATTAGTATATTAGAATGATTTCTGAAAGGATCATGTGACACTGAAGACTGGAGTAATGCTGCGTAACATTACTGCGTAAGTGTATGCTTTCTTCTAGGTGCAAACAGCCGCAGAATACACACATGGGTGTGCTTTCACTCGGATGTAAACAAGGCTGATTACGTCAAATACGTTAAAGCTTGTGTATGCACTGCATTAAGATACTCTAAAATGTGGGAAAGCGTAAGTCACGGGAGAAGAGTAAATAATTGTATTTTTTATTTGCGCAAAAAAGTATTCTCATAGCATCGCGAAAATCTGATGTTACATAGACTGTTTTACCAGTGTTTTTACTACGTTTCTGGATCTAGATCATTTCAGTTGTATTGCTGTCTATGGAAGGACTGATGGCTCTCTGATATCATCAAAAATATCTTAATTTGATGAAGGTTTGGAACGAGTGGTTGAACTAACCCTTTAACATCAATTAACAAAATTTACCAACAGCTTATTTTTGGTTTATATTGGTACCATCAGGATTTATTAAAGTTGCGCAGTGAAGAATTATCTATCTAAATTTAATATGCATTTGTAAAAGTTTTCCTTTCAGACGCACAACTTATGGGAGGTGTGTATTTAAATTAATCACGTAACTTCATTTACAAACATTTGTGCTACACAAAATACTAGTATTTGCACCATTATTTAAAAAAGCAAGTCTTAGCCTATTTTGTGCTTGTGTTGGAAGTAATCAACCACACCTGATGAGCATCAGCTCTGCTTATTTGTGCTGCATTTGGTATACTGCGTTATTGATACTGTATTTAATTAAATGCTGTGTCTGTTCACTTTAATTTTGTGCATTTTCAGTAAATCACGAGCAGGAATTGCGTTGTTTTCGAAATGTTTTTGAAATTCAGTAAATCTGGCCCTATAAGGGCTTTTCACACTGTGCTTAACCCCGGGTTATCTGCGTTCTACACACCGCTTTTAACCCCGGGTAAAGACGCGTTTCACACCTGTAATTTGAAAGCGGTGTTAGCACCGCATTTTACCCG
>JAUCMT010000001.1:19532437-19546764 GCA_032357475.1 Enteromius thamalakanensis
AAATGCATGAAAATGTTACAGAGCAACTGACTAGTAACACTTTGAGCACAGATTTGGACTTTAAACCGTGGCTGATGTATCGCTGTTTGAATACATGCAGCTCATGCGTGTATTAGACCACTTAACTTGCAGTTTATTCATAGTACTAACCATGTGCCTGGTGAACTCAGTCATCACACAGGAACCAACAACAGCCACACGAAGACATGAGATGCGGTTCTAAACAGTCTCTTGCCATAAGTGCTTGTAATGATTCATCATTTACTCACTTTTAAGTTTCTTTCCTCTGCCAAACACAAAAGAAGGTATTTTTAAGAATGTTGGTAAACAAGCTGTTGCTGTTAGCCAACAGCCAGGTTTCATTGAAAAAAAAATTAATGCTAAAATATCCAGTTTGTTTTTTATGTTCCAGTTTGACATTACATTTCGTCTTCAAAAAGTCCACAACCACTCCAAAACTCATTGGACCTCCTGCTCATGAAGTTGTTTGGATCTGTGAAAACAAGGAAAACTATAAAAGGATGGCATCTAAATCATCAGCGAAATTGTGTGTCGTGAAATTACGTGCTGTGTGAGAAACCACACAAATAATATAATGTCTTTTTTTAGTGATCTGGTAGGCTGTGATAATGTAACATCAAAAAAATCTGCATTGTTCCTGGTTGGGACACGGTGTTAACATTTTACTAAAGATTCATACATATGCAGATCACATGTGTCTATGTCATTGTGCATTATTATATCAGGTCATGGTGAGCAATGTTCTCTGTATTTCTTGCCACATCAGTGCATTACATAATTTCATGATGACATTTGAATTCTATTCATGGAATAGAAAGAGGCTTTCTACAAGCTGAATGCTGTCAATTTATCCATTGAGTCAGAACAGTAACATTTATTAATATACTAAATGAACTGAAGTCCAATTATTCTATGATTAGGCCAAGAATAAATCACACTTTGACTGATCCTTGCTACCTAAAAGTATAATAAATTACAATAACTTCATGCATTTTACTTTATAAAGTCACATTTCATTGAGCCAGTGAGTGACCATGTTATATTGATTCCTAAATTGCATTCATTCTCATGTTTGGAAGCAGTGGTTTCTCCTCAGTGAGTAAAGCTGGACGTACTAGCATCACAATGCCCCTGTGATTTAACACGACAAGCATTTTCCTACCTGGTCTAATGGCATAAACATAACTGGAGACACTTTTTAGTGGGGCACTAAATATGTACCAATAGGTACATATCACTGCAGATTCCAAAAGAAATGAACACTAGAGGCAGTAAAAGTCTGACACCTTTTATTTCTTTCAAAAAAGTTTACAGAGTCTAGATTAATAAAGTGTAGTTTTTAGCACAATTACTTAAAGAATAACATGTTATGACTACAAAACAATATTAATATGCTGGGAGATTTGAAGACCAATGATTGTTAGAAGCACATATATCCATCTACACACCAAACACACCTGCCTTTAACAGAACTGAACTTTGCAGGACAGTCGATCAGCAGTAGCAGGATTGGGCACCCCTGTTGTATACAGTAGGTTTGTTTGGTAACTTACGGAGTACAAAGATGTTCTTGAGAGGTTAGGAGCTCGGGATTTGAATACTGTATAACTACGTATTAGACAAAGTAGCTCAAATCTGCGAAGGAAGTTGAAATTGCATCAACAAATGGATTTTTATATCCGTTTCGCATTTATTAACATTATCGGGTTGGGTTAAGGGTTGGGTTTGGTGTAGACTATTTCGAGCATAATAGAGAATTTTTAGAGACAGTCCACAGATATTTAAAATGTGAACCACTGCAATACGTAATCATGACCAAAATTATTGGCACACATCGTTTTTCGCATTTTCTCCATATATTTTGCTATTGTTTTCCACAATTGCATTAATTAAGTAGCGTTTTGTCTAGCTTAAAATTATTCCAAAATAACAGTTTGATAATAATTACTTAAACCTTAAACAATTCTTAAATAAAACTATATCAAAACAACACATTTTACATTTGAACTTAGAATTTCAGTTTAAAAAACAATATTTTTTTCTCCATTTTTGAATCAGGCACATATTTTGTACTGTACAAATAAGTGTCTTGCTGGGCAGAAGAGATTTCTCTCAAAACTTTAGGAAATATTACAGATCCCAATCTGAATCTCAATCTATGTGCGAGTGTTATAATAAATGCATTAATAGAGCTGTTGTAATTATTATTATTATTATTATTGTTATACATTTCTTATTTGAAAAATGCATGAAAATGTTACAGAGCAACTGACTAGTAACACTTTGAGCACAGATTTGGACTTTAAACCGTGGCTGATGCATCGCTGTTTGAATACATGCAGCTCATGCGTGTATTAGACAACTTAACTTGCAGTTTATTCGCAGTACTAACCATGTGCCATTTGGTGAACTCAGTCATCACATAGGAACCAGCAACAGCCACACGAAAAATATGATTAAAGAAGGCTATGAAAATAAATCTTCATTGTTAATGCTTTTTATATTTTATTTAAAAAAAAATTAAAATCTAACCTTCTAATCATTGAATAATAATAATGTAAAATGTTTTTCTGTAATACACATTGGCCACAATTAAAGGTTTAGTTCTCCCAAAAATGAAACCTTTGTCATTAATTACTTACCCTCATGTCCTTTCAAACCCACCCTGTTTATCTTCGGGGGGGGGGAAAAAAGAAGATTTTTGCCATGACTGTACCTGAAGCAATGTAATAAAAACACAGCAATACATAACTAAAACCCTAATAAAAAAGTGTGTTTTACTCAGGTTTTTAGTGCAATTCAGTGGACATTTCTTTTAAAAACTGCATTGACATGTACTTATTGGTACGTAAATCGAATCTGGCTAAAAAGTGCACTCCAGTACATTTTACACATACATATAATTACATATAATTAAACATGCATTATAAATATATTAAAGGAAAGACTTGGTAAAAGGCGAGGAGTCGGATGGATGCTGAATCGAGAGATACGGAGGCAGGGCATTCAGGGTAATTTTTTGGAGACTTGTCTTGTTCTGATTAGATAATGATGATCCAGCCATGCAAATTATCTGTGCGTTCTCTGGAAATTTGTTTATAAAACATCACTTACGCCATGAGATGGATGGATGGATTTTTTTTTTCTATGTATTCATATTGCAAAACCCCTTTAAAAAGAAATTGAGCACATTAACCACATTAACTTCAGTCAAAATAAATTTTGGTTATGCAGACATCTACATTCTTATCTTCAGCTCCTTGGAAGAAAACAAACTTTTGACCTCCACTCAGCCAACTGAGGTATTAACCCAGAAGTAAAACAGGTTGCGAATGCCATTTCAAGCCTAGGCAAGAAGGTAAAAGTCACGGTATGAAAATACCATAAAGGAGCACAGCTGGCATAGAGGAATCACAAGGACAATGCTAACGCCTGTAAAAAAGCATGCATAAAGTCCTTGTAGCTGCCTCAGCAAAACCGAAGACCAGTGAAGGCCAAGGCTGCTCAGGATGGTTGATTCCAAAAGTTGAAGCTCCACTGGTGAAAGACTCGTCTGGCTTCTATTGATCCATGGGATTTCACTGAGCCAATTATCCCTCATTACCCACAGCTCATCACATGCCACTAGTCTGGGAAGACATCCCAATAAAAAACTAAAGGCCCTCTCACACATCCCTTTCTGTACCACTAGCTGATGCAGGCCAATCGATTCCACAATTATGTTATTTTCCATACAGGTTAGCAAACACTTGCATACACTTAGTGCACAGTTTGCTGTGGCTCCATTGCTAGAAACAAGACATGCTAAAATAACGTTTTTATTGTGCTAACAGATGCAATTAACAATTAACCACTGCATTATCTCGCCTCTGTGTGCTTTCCATTTTAATATTTGGGTTTAATCAACATCTATAGCCTGTGGTCACCCCTCCGTGTACTTTAAACACATTCACACTGCTATCTGCTAGATTTCGAGCCTTGTGTGGATTTGTTAAACATAACTAGGAACTACACTTTATGCAGCTCTGCTAAACAATAATCATTCCATCATTTTTCAGCAACCAAATTGATTTAATTGAGTCTGTCAGGCTTCCTAATCAGCTGTCTAAATGGCATAAATACAGTACTTTTATAACCCTCATTGCTAATTTCCATTTTGAATGATCTGATCACAGATGGCTATGCTAAATACATTAAATCCGATCTGGAAAACATGGCATCCCATGCATCCCAGAAAACCTGACTAGTAATAGTGTTAAACTTTCTGCACACAAAAAGTATTCTTGCAGCTTCCTAAAATTAGGGTTTACCCACTGATGTTACATGGACCATTTTAATGATGACCTTACTACCTTTTTGGGCCTTGAATCTGATAGTTGCATGGTTTTCTATGGAAGGTCAGAGATCTCTTGGATTTCCTGAAAAATATTTTTGAATTTTTTGGGTGAAATATCCCTTTAAAGCATTTTTGAGGTCAACAATAACTACAAAAGGCCCCATGAACCCCTGTCAAAACACTACTCATGACATACTTTAATAGTCTAATAATTTTAGAAAGCAACTTGCTAGACATTTCCCAATCAGAACTCAGGAAATCTGAGAAAACCAGACTCCACACGGGAGGTAAACAAACCAGTCCCAAGTATGCTTGAGATCAATAGCAGATCAGACACAGGGGACCACCAATGTCTGAAGCAGTAAATACCGCTATGCCTCATTGTCTATTGTCATTAAGTTGTATTATCATCATGCAGCGCTCAAGAAAGAGGCAGCACTGACAAGCCTGGGCTTCTTTACAATGATAAGGGAAATTACATCTACACTGACTCTCAATCGGTTTTCTTTACAGTAAATGTAAATGTTCAAAATAAGTGCAATGAATTGCATTGACCAATTTGTCAACAATATTCACAATTTTCTTGGTTACTGGTTGTTTAAATGATTTCTTCATAGTCTAAAAAAGCATTTTTAAACCATGCATTGCCAAGTGAGAACTGCACAGATGTTAGATAGTCCAAAAACACAGAGAGAAATAAATATTTGACCATCTAGATCAATAAACAATACCTATTAATATTACTTAATAGATTGCAAATTATGCAAAATGCAAGTTTTAGTGTCATGGTTTATTATTACTATAGATATTGTTTATTATTACTGTTTAGATATTGATAAAAATGACCTCTAAAATCACATATGGATATTGGTAACTGGGCATTTACAAACATTTGTGAAAACAACTAGTCGGTATCAATCAATCTCTGTAAGATATCATAATTTTAGACCAACTTTTATTTAACTTTTTATTCCCCAGTATACTTAAGAAAATCTGAAATGTAACTATTTGCAACCTCTCGGCTGCCTATTCTGTGTATTTGAGGAAATGCCTTTTATGCCAGCTGTCAAAACAAACGTGTAAAATAGCAAAAAGTGTTGTTATACTGATTACTGCAACTGGAATAATTGAGACAAGAAAAGGCCTGCGACATCATGGCCATGTTTTCGCAGGCAGCTATAATGCTGTCTAGTTAGGAAGCTCAATAGATTTTGAGACACGACCTATCCTTTGACAGGGGATCTCTCCCTGAAAAAATCAGGATTGCGCTCCATGTCACTGACAGCTGATGCGGTCGTGGGCAAACATGTCATGTAAGATAAGGGTGGAGGCACTAAATAATCAGAAATAGAGCTCATGCTCTCACTCTCTGGGGTCCGTGGATGTGAGAAATGATATGCGGCTTTAACGCTTTTCATACTATCCATGGATATGCCACATTTCATGAGACAAATAATAATGCCAAACGCGATTCAAGCATATCGGTCACGGGCATATATTTGGAGGTATGTTACCTCGCTGCAAAATCGTGCCCGACGGCGCAACCACGGTTCAACCGATTTTCACCATTTTTCTCCAATAACGTAGGCGAGTCGCGGTACAAATCCGTCTCCTCGAGCCCCTAACATGACCGCCGCTTGCTAATATCAGCAAACCCGATGACTAGAAACACGCATTGTCACCATCCAAAACATGTTACATGTGTCAGAAAGTGTGCCTCTCACCTCGCAGATCTGTGCCCATTTTCCGCCCGTGCCCAGCAGCCTCTCCAGCAGGATGACGTCACGAGCGCCACTCTCTGCAGCAGAAGACGAGCGCGAACCAACACGCGTCGCGCAGCGCAGGGAAATAAAAAAAGGGGCGTGTGTGACGCTCACCGCAACGCGCAGAATGCATGCCCTACTTGTTCTGCTTGGAGTTGGGGTTTTAAGTAAGGTCACTGTGATTCAGCTTTTCTTAACAGTGTACTATTGAAGAAAAAGATGCATTTATTGCGGAAGGTTTGACATCACGAAGGTACGCCACGTAATGTAGTCTACATTCTATGTGTTTGATACAATCAGTTGTCATATAACGTTTTTGATGCCAAAGTATTAACTAAAATATAAAGGCAGTTGTATAAAAGTTATAAAATGTTGTCTAAAAGCTAAATAAGCTTTTTTTTCTTTCTTTTTTTGGTAGGATAAAACTGTCTAATAAAAACAAAAATAGTTTTATATTTATCATAGGAATGTATATATTTATGATAGGGAAGGGTACAAAATATCATGGAACATGATGCTTTCTAAATATAGATTTCTGGCATAAATTTTTTTTTTTTACATTTTGACCCATACAATATATTGTAGACTATACAAATATAGCCTACCTGTGCTACTTGACTGGCTTTGTGGTCCAGGGTAACATTTGTATAAAAACCTATTTAAAATATTAAATGTGATATTACAAAGGCAAATGTAAATATTGTTATTTAAATATATAAATAAAAATATTTAAAAAAAATTTTGTTGATGTTACACTAGAGCTAAAGCTAGCCTAATTGTTAAAATATTGCCTGAAAAATATTATTTTATTATGTACAAAGTATTAATTTGACCTTTTTTCTACCGACCAGAGCAATCATATATGCAGGTATAAGCAAATATTTTTAAAATGTAAATATTCAGTTCATTGAATTCAATTAATTGAAAAATATTTGTTTCAATGGCAATATAGCGAGGGAACACATATGCACACCGTGCAGTATATACAGCAATTCGCTCTGGACAAACCATTTGCCTTCTTATGTGTAGTTAAGATGACAACAAATTTCAACTTTCATGAACCCATCCTGGTCAGAGACTGGTCAGAATAATCTTTCTGAACCGAACAGAGACATTTTTATCTAGTGCAACATGTGTCTAAAAAGAAATTGATCTATCTAATGTAAAGAAAATATTACACATTAACATTGCTTATTGATCCTGTTGGCTTAATAATAATAAATAATAATAAAACATGCATCAGACCTGTCTCATTTGTGGTGGAAATAAATAATAATTTTAGAACTGGTCTGTTGTCCAGAGGTTTTGTATTTGTCAATGCAGTGATTGAGAAGCAGTCTTTCAGTATCTAAGTCATAGATACAGCAAAACATTAGCGCCATCTTGTGCTTGTATTGTAAATACGCACGAGGAACCGCAGTGGAGATCTATCTATCTACAGGGATTGGACAAAATACTGTCAACACCCATTATTAGAGGTGTTAAATCATTTTTGTAGACTACAGTGAAATTTTATCTCTGTGTTGCATTTCAGTGTATTTTATACATTAGATTTTTTAGTAAAACCATGGTTAAATGGGTAATTTGTCTCTATCTATCTATCTAAATGCAACTTCACCCAAAAGCCACTATAGTTTGCTCCCACAATGAACACTGCATGTCATAACAGACATGACTTACAGCACCAGGAGTTTCATCAGACCTTCATCTGTTCGCTCACAGATAACAATGTTCTATCTTGTTATCTGCAAGGGAATATTACTTGGCTGTGTGCATTCCGGTGTCCTCGAATAGCCTTTAATGAGAGCAGTAATTCCTAAACACCTGCTGCAGATGAAACGCTGTCATCTTCAGCGCAGCTCAATTAAAGGAAGTGTTTTCCCCTAACCCTTCCATACGCACACACACACACACGCACACGCAAAATGCATGCACACACACACACATTCTCTCTACAGTCTTTTTAATTCAGACATTTCAAAAAGTGACAACCACACTATGGGCTAATTACTAGCCTGTCATCTACCTTTGTATTTTGATGGATTCCATTCATGATGTGCTGCGCTTTTCCATAGCTTTTTAGCAATAAATGCTTACTGAGGATATTATTAGCTTCTGTTTGCTTAGCAACGATAGCATGTGCCTGAAATGTGTCGTGTTTTTTTCCGCTGTAATTTAAACACTGAGACATTGGAGACGTGCGGTATTGAAGCAAAGCAAGGAATTAGAATGAAATCTCTGCACTGCACTGAACTTAATTGCGTACTTGTGCAATGGTATGTTCCCCATAATAAAAGTAAGTGCATTTCTATTGAAGCCAAATAGAAATCAATGCACCTGCAAACAATATGCATTACTCACATCCTGTATTACAAGAGTACTATCAACAGGGGACAGCAGAAGATAGAGCTTCTCAAAGGGGGCAAACAACTGCAGGCACTACAAGCACCAAAGTGCTGTTGCATATACTGGCAAAAAGAAATATAAATGTGCATAGATTACAATATTTTGTACTAATTTTATAATCAGCATATATTATGTGTTATATAAACATTATATTATATTTAGTGCAGGAAAACAATTCCTTATACTATACATCATACAGCCAAAATGCAAAATGTTAAATATTTCTGGAAAACAATTGCAATTTCCACATCAATATGTGACATAGGCCAGCTGACAAATATATGGAGACACCTAATAAGCCACTAAAATCTAAAGATAATAGCAATATAGAAATAAATAAATTTTAAAAATCAACCAGAATTGATTTCAGATTCTGAATTCGCTGCACTGAAAATGCATACAAGTTTGTTTTCTCTGTGGAATTCTGTGTTCAAACAATGAAAAAGCAAGCATGTGCTAATAATACGACTCAAGTGGCCATTGAACATACTGAGAGGATAAAATGAACAAACAAGACCTAAGTAAAGGGCGGGATTATAAGCGGCACACAATATGCATATCAACCTAGATTAGGCACTAAATGCCACAAAAAGGATTGTTGGCTTATGGGAGACTTTGTAATTGCACAGGGGGGCGATTTTTTAAAACTAACACATCAAGTGAAACTTGTGCACAAAAAAATTCTAGTAATCTTTCTCTGTTAATGACACTGTGCAAATAAATGTGTGAAAATCACGTTCAGCAATGACAATAGTACAGACCTCTGCATTCTTAGCTTGAGCCACAGATGTTGCCATAGTAACAGAGTATATCTTATCAAGTATGGCTCTTGTGTGTGTGTGTGTGTGTGTTTCTGGAACTTATTTGGGCTTTCAGTGTAGGTATGACAACAGGCTGTTGAGTCGTTACACTGATTTGCATGTTAATAGATTTGACAGATATGGTGTGTTTGTTTAACCCCTAGCAAGGGTTCGCAACAATTGCAGTCATATAGCATGAATTAGGATCAATATGGGCTTTTATGTAAATGGTATAAGATACTTGTAAACTAAAAATAGAGTCGCTTCAGATATGAGCGAATCAGTTCAGCTTTGGGGTGGATATGGTTGCCAGTGGTATTAACTGTACATTGAGCCAGTACTTTTGCAATTTTTTACACCTCAGAAAAAATAGCATACATCCAGTTTTGTAATGATTAAAATTTTGTGCATCCTAGGGGAACTGACAATCCGAGGCAGGGGTGATTGACAGGTGAAACGTTTCCAATCCACGGCTTTGATGCAATCTGCCGAGAGCTGTAAGGTGACGTTGATGAATTTCTCCTCCTTACCCCTTAATTCAACAATCTCTGTGGCCCTTGTTGCATATACATAAAGACTAAATTGTTTGAACCTGTTAGACTTTATAGCCACCGCTCAGCTCAGGGAATCGCCTGGTGCACATCCCATTGTTAAATATAATGAGGGTGTTTGATGTGAGGGTACTGTGGTACATAATGAGGTGAGCTGCACATAAAAGTACATCTGGCCGGACCGCTCTGGGAGAAACTTTGAGCCCTGGTGGTCTGGACAAAAGATTTGGGTCCATTTTAATGGACATCTGTACGCACTACGTGTAGTTATGAACTTTGAACTGTTTTTAGAAGAACATTATCTGGATTGTATTTGTATGCAATCTCTGAATTTAATGATTTCAAATATGCAAGTAAAATGTTATATATGGCATGATATAAAGAAATAACAACAATAAATTAAGACAGACTAAATCCAGAATAACTGTGGCAACATCTTCAAGGTGAAAGCTCCATGCAAAGCTAAAGTACAATTAAAAGTTTAAGGCACTTGTGTAAAAATACTGTAAAATGAGAATGGTGTCAACAATAATGGTATAAATAAATGTCTTTATCTATTACCTTATATTAACTTAATTAAATTAACATTTAATGTGACCGTCCGTTTATGTTTGAAGCTTTTGCTGCTTTTGTTAAATATGTGCAAAAAAAGGGGGCATTTTTTTTGCATATATTTCAGGAAGCTTTACAGGTTTCTTGAAGCATCTTCTGGATTTAGTCTGTTTTAGTTTGTTGTGCTTCTTCATGTCATTGGAGTCAGACTAGATGATGATCAGATCAGATCTCTTTGTGGAGCACTGGCTGTTGTCAGACAAAAATCTCACTATTACAATAATAGGAAAATTAATGTTTGGAAAAGTAAAATCTAAACACACTAAAGCAAAATCTAGAAATAATTAAATAACTAATTTCTGGTATCCAGTAACATTTTATAAATGTTATTTAAGACATAAATATATATATATTCAAGACATAAACATAAATATATTTAAGACATACTAGCCAAGCTCGATATTCTATTAGATTTTCCACCCTATTAGTTTCACGTTCCACATTCTATAAAAACCTAACAGGATGGCATCTAACAGGATGAAAAATGTTGAGTTAAATTAGTTGAAGTTTTTTCAGTGATTTAGCTCTTTAACCTTCTACCGATAAACATAACATTTATCAGATATACTATATACTATATCAGATATGTTAATTTTTTTTGATTAGACAAACATTCTCCATAATATGGCCTAAAAGGGTGGAACTATTAGAGTGGGACAAGCAAGATAACATTTCAAAAACCTAAAAAAACGTATGAGTGAGAGGTGACATTTACCTCCATTTATACAGTTAAAATCCAGCGGGAAAAAGAAACAATATCACTTCTTGAAAATGATCTCAGTGGAATTGCAGTGTATTTTGGAAAGCAAGGAAGTACATCCAAATGGGGTAAATGAAGAAACTACAAATATAAATAGATTTTCACATAAATTGTATGAGTAGATGGAGTTAAGTCTCCATAACATAATCATCATTTGCACTAAGGACATGATAAAATTGAACGCTTATATCTATTAAAAGGTTTGTAAAAAAAATATTTTCATTGTCTATTATCTCTTTTTAAGTAATAAATGAAACCTACTATATATAATTTCAGCAATTTCTTATAAATATGTGACTATTTTAGAGAAAATCAGCTATCAAAGCCTGTACTTTGTTGGTTAAACGTCATGAAATTAGAGTATCCAGATCAATCACAGGCTGCTAGAGACTTCAATGCAGATATCTATCAGTGTAGGAATAAAGATGAACTATGCCTATGGAGACCTTTGACATAATCAATTGTTAGACCAAGCCAACAGGATACCCAAAACTTTTACCTCTAGCATCCTGATACACTGTATCTTGGTTAATACTTAACCTGCACATCCTGCCTCCAGCCTGTTAGGCACAAAGAAGCAAACAGGGTAGAGCATCCCAGTGAAGGAATGGGCTTCCCTCACTCAACTGCTCACCAATGGCAGTAGGCTGACACTTCATGAACGCATTAAGCCATCAATCAAGTCGGCTGTGGCGCTCACTGAGAAAAGGACGAGAGAAACAGGATTGAGATCGGTCTCCCATTGACTTCTAATAGATCCGAAGGGCCAGGAGCCTCTAAGAGGATGTAAACGGGATCTAACAAGCGGTGAACATCAGGAGATCAATGGTGCTCCTGCTGGTTGATGTAAATGGCCCTTTTCCACGTGGAAGATCTTGAGAACAAAAATAATGTCCAAAACACTTTGATTTGTCAGCAAAATGAACTCGATTAAAATCAGACTTGCGAAAGATACCTCGAGTGTCCTTACTGTGAGAAAATATCACATTTTCCTAGGTGAAGATTGTGTTGTGTCCAGGGAGTGTCGATGTCTTAGCTGGCTTTATATATATATATATACCAACGTAATTTCATACAGAGAATGGAAAAGCCAAATCTCCATCGGAAACACTTCCTCTCAGTAGTAAATGCTGATAATTACTGTAGAGAAGAGACTTTGTGTGTCTTCCCACTGGTTCACAAACATCTCACCTCATGCAGCCTCGAGAGTATAAGAAAACTAGGTTTTCTAAAAGGAGAGAGCAACTATTGTTTCCTGCTCTGATTTTAAAGGTAAAATCCTATTAATTTACACATCCAACCTATGTCATTTCAGTAATCAACATGCTTTGGATGAAGTTGAATAATTATACAATTTATAATGGCCTGCTAATTAAGGACATAATGACAGGTTTTTCTAAGTGCTCTAGCACTGCAGGATACTAGCGGAGGTCAGTTTCATCCTTCATCATGGTCTTGCCTACCTACTGGTCAAGTAGAGTCCTTAGAGCTACTGTGTTTTCAAAGTGAGGTCCCCAAAAAGACAGACCCCCCCCCCCCAATCTCAGTGAGAATCCATTTTCATTAAAAAGCCACAGTGGGAGGGAGTGTACCACAATGTGAAGGAGAGGGGGTGGGGAGTGACAAGCTCAAACAGAAGAAGGAAATCTTAGTTTGTTTCACAATACCCTGCATATATTCTCCAAAGACCAATAACAAATAACACAGCTTGAAAACAAGGCCAAAATGAAGCAGATTAAACAAAGAATTTATATTTCTGGTCATCAGTGTGCAGCAGGGACGGTTAATGAGGTTGTAATGTTCCTACATTTCCCATATAATGTGCAACACAGATGAGACACAGTTGGTGTCTTCTGAAGAAAAAAGAAAACAAATTAAAGCAGAAGATTTCGATTGATTATATGGAACATATTAATACTGGAATGTTACCAACACGTGCACACATAAACATATAATGTAATGTAATCTGGATCACATAATCAGATTCTAAAAAACTATAATACAAGTCAAAATGCTAATAATCAGACCAGGTTTTTTTTATGAATTACATGGTGACTTATTTTTCCACACAATGGTAGTAAAATATTAATACTTTTTTGGTCACATGTTATATTAGGTGGCCTTAATAACTATGTACTTAACGCAAAATATTTACGTAACTGTATTTCAAAACACGGGTCAGGTTCAGGACAGGTTTTGAGACATAGATAAGTTTATGGGTGGGATAAGGTGTAAGGGATGGGTCAACAGTGTAATTCTAAATACAATTGGAGAAATTAATTACAGATATAATTACATGCTGGTATTTTTTTATTAGAAGTAAAATGTAAAAACAGTAGTTAGTAGTTAATAGTAAAGATCACCTAATATAAAGTGTGATCCTTTTTCTTTTTTAAAGTTTCTACTATGTCATACCACTTGGTTTAGACTTTATATTCCAAATACAGAATATAGACAAAATTAGTTACTGAACACTGGTAATGAATAGCTGTGAAACATATAGTCATCATAGCCAGTGACCTTCAGTAATTCTTCCATCTGGAAGTCTGGACCAAACATATTTGAAACCTAAACCTGTCATTTTTGTTGTCATATTTATTAACGCTTGTTTATCTAATTCAGAGATTCACAAATATTTTTTGTCAGCCACTCTGATATAAAACATTTACTTGAAATATCCCTGAGGAAGTTATTTCAAAAGACATTTATTTGCATGTTCATAGTTAATAGTCACACTGAAACGAATTAATGTTTCAGAATTTTTTTTTTTTTTTTAACAATTTATTTTGACTGTCCCTTTTGAACAGACACACTCTAAAGACTATAAGTACCTTTGCAAGTACATGTCAACTTATTCTAACCCTAACTCTACCAGTCTACTAATACTCAACTAACACTCTAATGAGAGTAAGCTGATATGTAGGTGATATCTAAATACACATACAGTATAGTTTTTGAAAATATTTATATGTATTTATATGTTTATATATATATATATATATATATATATATAGAGAGAGAGAGAGAGAGAGAGAGAGAGAGAGAGAGAGTATATATATATATATATATATATATATA
>JAUCMT010000001.1:19546864-19568139 GCA_032357475.1 Enteromius thamalakanensis
CACAATTAATCATTTGACAGCTTATATTTATATATATATATATAGTTATATACATATATAAATTATAATAAAAATAGTTATATAGTTATAATTTTAAATAGTTATATTATATACTTTTTAAATGTTTTAAATGGACGTCAAACATGTGGATGGCTAACATATACAGCTTCTTATAAACTTTAAGTGGTAAAAGTTCCACCTAACCATAACACAACCCTTAAAGAACTATTTAAGAGTGCACAGGGGGCCACTGTCATACATACATTTATGTTGTATGGTGTTTTATGCGTAAGTCTCTTTGCAGTGTTTCTACAACAAACTTGTCAATTCTCAAGCACACACCAGTGTGAAAATGTCAGCATAAAATGCAACATGTCTGTTCAGACACAAATGATATATGTGCATACAGCTCATGCACATATAATGGCACCATGATTCACAGTCAGCGTTGAGGAATAGTACAGCAAGTGTATGTATAGACTACTCCTGCTGAGCCCTGACAGTGTGAGTTAAGCACAGCCAACCCACTCATTTGCTAATGCCCTTTTGGAACAGGATTTCAACTATTACATTCTGATAGTGTGGGGGTGGTGGGGGTTGGGGGGGTGGTATAAAAAATGGATAAACCTGCTGGAATCTGTTGCCATATAGAAATGTAATCTACAAACAATATTAAGCACAACAAAAGTTAACCCAAAAAGTGAAGGCCAAAATAATAGGTTAAAAAAGAACAAATTTTTTGGGAATGATTATAGCGCCACAGCTCTGGAGTCTGGAGTTTCTGATAGTGGATTTCAGTATGTTCAGATGTGGTAAACTTCATTTGAGGTAACTGTTGCCTCACTGTGGCACTCAATCGTCTGACACGGCATGAAACCACTGGCAGCGGTGTGACTGTGACTGACCACATTGTTTTCTCTCTCACGCTTAACAATCTCAATTTCTCTCCATATCCCAATACATGTCATGCTGTTTCTTTCTTTTTATCTTAGCCAATTTCATCCTCTCTTTCTCTTTCTTTACCTCTTCCTCTCTTTCTGACATACGCTGACATGGGTGGCCCAAAGTGACATAGCCGTTGCTGGCCAAGCCTCATTACCGAGGCACAAATGTCAGCCACACCACAATCACTGTCCCGCTGAGGACAAGGTAACGGCCTCTACTCAAGCCTTTTTTTTTTTACTTTTAACTATGAATGTGTGCTATTTTTGCATTTTAGGTTAATGTGTTGAGTAACCGGCATGGATATGTTTATACTGGGGTTTTATAGAGTATATACAACTTGAACTGTATATTTATAAAGCTGTTGTTACTAATGTCATTAATCTGAGGCAGATTATTAAATTTGGATATTGACATAAAAGTCCATTCAAAAAGTTGGCTTCAGCAGTTGCACACTTATATGTTTATGTTTATTCTGAACATTTATTTTGGGCTAAGTTTGTATGTATCCCGACATTTAACCCCACATCAGATGCAATGCCCACGTAGGTATAAAATTAAGGCTTGAGGCTTTAAATACTGTGTTGGACAGTTCTTAACAGTGTTGTAAGAGTCCTGGCCGAGTCTAAATGCTTAGACTTGGACTTGAGACAGACTTGAGTATTGCATCATGCTTTCTAGCTACAAAAAAATAATCCTATCTTAAAGGAACATTGTTGTTTTACTTCGACTTCATAATGTTATGGTTGATCCACTGATGGCAGATGGAGTTCTTTTCTAGACCTTGACAGTGTAATTCACTTGGCAGTCAATGGGACAGACACAAGCCTCCCGCTTTTCATCCAAAATATCTTAAATTGTGCTCCGAGGACGAATGAAACTTTTACAGGTTTGGAACGACACTGGGGTATGTGATTAATGACAACAATTTTAATTTGAGGTGACGTATCCCTTTAAATTAGTACATGCACTCATTTTATTTCAGACAGAATAAACTAAAAGTAGGGGTTACATTTACTCTAATCTTAGCAATCTTACTCCAATATTAGCTTTACATGCACAACACAGTTATAACTAATTAGTGTGACTTTAATGACACATCTAAAAATATGCCACAAAACTACTTTATTATGTATTTCTTTCTATTAGTCTTCTCCATCAGAATTCTCACATTTTAAATCAAGGAAAAATCCTTACATGACATAACATTTAACATAGAATTTTGCTTACTGGTGGCTACACCCTATCAAAAAATACAAAACAATATTTAATTTCCAGCAAATAGAACCCACTAAAAGACATGCATGTGGCCTATTTGTTTATAATAACCATTCTCCTGCTTCATTATTATACAGACTGAATTGCATTAACTCATAACAGTTTGAAATGAACTGTTCTCGGGTCTAAAGGCTCTTTGCCTCCACCGCACCATCAAGGACAGCTCCGAACTGTTCCACCATGTGATTGAATTGCTTTCAGGCAATTCATCTCACTCAAAACGTTCACCTCTCCATTCCGTTTTGGCGCACCGTGACGCTTAACCCTTGTTGCCATAGTGATGTTTCACCGTGGATAACAGCGGTAGCCTGGACAAGACTCCTTGACCCCTTGGATTAACTTGCCATTTAGTGCGGAATAAAAACACCTCGGCAAGTTCTCGAATCCATCCACTAGTGTCTACCCTGACCAGTAATACTAATGAAGAAATTCGCTTTCGGAACAATGGTGAGAATCAAACACTTAAATGTTTGCATAACGAGCTCTTTTACCTCGCCACTTCTCCATCTTAATCATTTGCACTCTCCAAAACACCCACACCCTTCTTCAGGATCAGAGACAGGACCGTCGGGCCGGGAAGCCATCCGACGAATTAATCCGCTAAGGCTGATTGCCATCAGTAGCTTATGATTATGCACCCTGATTACGAAGCCCACCCGAGGACCACGCTACGCCGGCTACACATCGTCAAGGTGGATATAAAATCACGCAATGATTGCACTGGGACGGATCAATCTAGCGGCCGCATCGTCTTTTAGCTTAGTCTGAAGTGCAACTATGATTAATAAGGTGTACTTGAGACCTATATAGCTAGTAACACTTAACGAGACCTCCGGCTTTATAAAAGTCGGGGCTTTACGCGTCATAAAACAAACACTTAATTTGACGGACATGGAGAAATTTCACTTAATGTGAACTGGCGACTTGAAACAGACAATGGATCTGCCTGTATAGGCTAGAATGACCCTTTGATCAGTCGTTCTTGGGCTAAACTTAAGTACAGTAGACTACTTTACAACAAACTAAACTATTTTTTCATGTGTTCACCGATTTGATGAAAAATTCATGTAATGCAGCTTTATTTAAAGAAGTAGCCTAATTCTTCTCCATGTCGTCATATAGCTTAGAATGTACTGCCTTCTGGTAACCGTATTTATTGGGATGTTAAAGGTACAAGCTTTTGCTATGCACTCTGTGATACAGAGCCCAAAATTTCACATCACCCTATTCACTCTACAAATCCCAGTAAGGTTTTCCCTAAAATTTTCACAAGTTCACTCAGCTTGTATTCATTTTGAGGCCTGAATACATTTGTTAGAAGTTTAGTAAGCTATGCATAGACTATAAATAAACTACACCATGGTCACATAACTTCAAATTTATCATCACAAAGTTTGAAATAGTTTTAATAGTTTAATAAGTGCAAAAAGACAATGAAGCTGTAAAAATGGACTAAATAATAGATGAATTTTTCTGCTTGGTGTGATGATGTTTTATGTCACTGACAACCTCTGTCCCATTCAGCCACTTTTTAGCAATCGCCTTTGACAAGTGAAAGCTTTAAAAAAAACAAGGGGGTATTAGTGATGTATTTTATGTTGTAGAATAAAATCTAGAACCAGAAGTGCTTAAAAGCTAACTTGTTTGGCCTATAAATACATCATACCTGCAGCACTATTACAGTGAAGATTCTGAATGATTCTGACACACCAATTATGTGGCTGTTGATATCTGTATGAGACATATGGCTGGCTTATGTAGGCTGTTGCTTTTTTAGTAACATGGAGCACCATCACCCCAAAGAAAAACTTTCACCAAAGTTTGAGTTTTAATAGTTTTTTTTCTTCTTCTTCTTATTTAGTGAAGGGAGTATAATATGTTTAGCTAACGGAACTAATGGGATAACTCCCATTGTTAGTAGTGGAAAATGGACACTGGGTGAGCCTTAGAAAATATAGTATGTTCGGTTCTGGTTTAAACATTAAAAATTAGGGGGTTTACTCAACAATACCATGAAATAACAATTTTTTCGTTCCATTCAGTAAACAACCTTTCAGTAAACAGTTCTTTAATTAACCTTTTTCTTTTTTTCTCAGTGTGAAGTTTTTCATGCAGCCATTAATGCCAATGAGAAACGTTTATGCCACTGAAGAACCATTTTTTTGTGCCAGTTCTGGAAAGAACCATTTTTTTTCTAGTGTAAATTATATATTTAAACTTTTTTGTGTATGTGTATTCAATCTGATCTCACGGCAATTCGTACATATTTTACAAGGTGGCTAATTCGTACGTATTTGTACGACCTCACTCGTACGAATTCATACGATTTATATTAAATAGTACGTATTTTATGAGATGCCAATTTCGAGACTGTGTTGGTGTATCTTTGGCTCCACATAAAACCTTTAACATCATGAAACCTTTCCATTCCGCAAATGCTTGAGGCTTGAAAAAGGTTCTTTAGATTGTTAAAATGTTCTTCACACTGGTTTTTTCACTCAAAGGTTCATTGGGAACCAGAAATGTTCTCTTTTTTGCCATTGCTGTCAAAAACCCAGATTTATTTTTAAGAGTTTGTCTAAAGCAGTGGTACTTAACCCCAGTCATTGGGGACCACCGCTCTGCACATTTTGTATGTCTCGCATATTTAATGCACCTGATTCAGATAATCAGCTTGTTAGGAGAGAGATCCATTAACTGAAATAAGTGTGTCAGATAAGAGAGACATAAAAAATGAGCAGAGCGGTGGTCCCCGAGGACTGGATTTGAGAATCACTGGTCTAAAGGAGCTTTTGTGGAATAAAAAAGGTCCCTGAATTTTAAAGGTTCTTCATGGAACCATCAATGCCAGTAAAGAACCTTTATTTTTAAGAGTCTAGGCTTCCATCTCTTCTCCCCCCTTTTGAAAATGTGAATATCATTCATAGAAAGCCACTACAGTACAAAAGCAGCACTTAAACACTTATCCTTGACACACCCTGTTCCGAAGAGGACAGTGATGGCATCAGTAGAGATCTCGGCCACAGTTTGTTTAAATACATTACGGTGTAATGTAACGCTTTGTGGTCCATCACACACTGATCACTGACAGTAGCTAGAGTGTCAGGAAGACAGAGCAGGCTCTTACGCATTGGAGTGGGAGCCAGTGATGTACTGCCAGCGGGACGCGTCATGCGTATAGGGCAGTCTACATGCTGAGGAGTCCCTATCTCTGCTGCTCAGCACTTGGCGACAGATTGCAAGATCTCAGAGCCAGTGTAGATGTCTGCATGAAAAAGGCAGGACAGATGGGAGGAGTATATACAAAATAACATTTATAGCAAATGTTGCTTGCCGTACCACTTGAATGACAATTCTCAGTGAAAAGCTTTCTCCTTAAACACCTCAAGAAATTGTTTTATTCATAAATATTCGTCATAAAAATAACACACATCAATGTTCATCCAAAGTATTGCGTATAAACGGTCTTGATATGTACAAAATGATTTCTGCAGTGTAATTATTATAATTTAAGGCAAGTTCACATTTTCTACATTTTCCCCATTACCTCTATTGAATAATTCGGCTAGTACAATACAAAAGCTTTTAGACTGAAAGGCAAGTTGAAACTGTTCTATATCATGTGAAAGAACTATTGAAAGCTGCAGCAATGTATGCTTTCTAATCACTCAACAGCAGTGTCGACCCCTGTGCTATTCTACTTTTTTCTTAACACATCACAAAATATAGGATCCATGTGAACTGAATAATTCATATTTCATGAATTAGGGTCACATGGTCACACAATAACACACAATTGTGGTCTGGTAAAAAAAAAAGAGAGTACCTGTTATGGAATAGCAGATACTTAGGGCAGACAGTAGTATTAAAAACGGCTTGATACATTCAAATTATGGACTGAAGAAATTCTAGACATCTTATGCATGCCCTGTGTTTTCCATAACACAAGGGACACATTGAAAATAAAGATATAAATAGTCTTTCAGTTGAAAATAAAATGTAAAAAGTAGCACTTGTTAGAAAAATACAAATGATCATTGGCATATAAATGTATTTATTTCTTCCCACTCGCTGTGTAAATTTGACAACAGTAGAACTGGATTTTTTAATTGTACAACACAATTACTAATCGATAGAGCATAGCAACAAAATGAAACAGATATAAAGGGGAAAATACGTTGTAAAAACCTTGGCACAAATGAATCCATAATGCCACCATGTTGTAAAACGAGGTAAATCTGACTTGTGCTATGAAGCATCTATCAGTGATTATTAATATCACGTAAACATTTACATGCATTTTTAAAGAATTCTTAAACAGGTGACAGCGTTAGAATAGAAAAGACCAAAAAGCACGAATTAAAACCATTTTTTTTTAAGTTCGAAAGTGGAGATAAGTGCAATACATTCCAGCTGTGCGTTTTACTGCCGCATTACAATGCAAGGTCGAGGTTGGAGCTGTTCCATAGTGAAAGTGCTGAACTGCAGTTCATGTGTTCTGCAAAACGCTCCTCGATTAAGAAATTTAACGGTCGAGGACAAATTATGAATAAAAAAAATAACAAACACATGTTTTCAGTTTATGCGCTTGCTGCACACACCCCAAGCTGCACGCAAGGTTCAATGTGGGAGGTCCAGTTTTAAAATTCTATCTATTCCCTATTTCGCGAAAAAGGAATCCGTCACCTCACTGGACCTTTACGCTCATGCGGGTCGCTTGATTCAGTTGCCACGACGTTCGCTTGAGCTTTGGAATTGTAATCTGGAGCCTAAGCAACTGTTTTAGTAAGCTTGAATCTTCCAAGACGGTAAGATTTGACATCTCGCGTAAGGAGCGCTCACTGCGCCGCTTAAATGGCCTCGGGCAAAGTGAACGGCCACGCGTTGACTACTTGTGGCTTCAACTCCATCTTTTCTTTCTGTTTGAGATGCACTCGACCGTGCCGTTTCCTTTCGTCGCTCCTGGCAAAGCGTTTGCCGCACACGTCGCAAGAAAAGGGTTTCTCGCCGGTGTGAGTGCGGGTGTGCGTGGTCAGGTGGTCGCTTCTGCTGAAGCTCCGCAAACAGATGCGGCACTGGAAAGGTTTGTGTCCCGTGTGGATGCGGATGTGCCTGTTGAGCTCATCCGACCGCGAGAAGCGCCGGTCGCAGGTCTCCATGGGACACGTGAAGGGTTTCTCCTTGGCCGGCCCGGTAGAGGAAGCGGGGCTCTTTCTTACACGACTAGGCTTCTGAGCCCGCGTGTAAGTTTGACTGAAAGACTCCGGCAGTAGTGATGAATACAGTACCGAGTCTATTGTGGAAGTCGAGTAGGTTGTGTCGCAACTCGACTGGAGTTCAATATTTGGAAAAATGGTCGGTTTTAAAAGACTGGTGGGTGGGATATCCATAACTGGAGTGGAGTAGTTAAACATGGGAGCGCTGAAGCCCTGTGCGCAAGTATCTCCAAAGCACTGCTCCTGTTTAAGGGTACTCTCCACTTTGAATTCAGTCTCTGGGTTAGTGCAAATGGGAGAATAGGA
This sequence comes from Enteromius thamalakanensis, assembly GCA_032357475.1. Classification (NCBI taxonomy): domain Eukaryota; kingdom Metazoa; phylum Chordata; class Actinopteri; order Cypriniformes; family Cyprinidae; genus Enteromius; species Enteromius thamalakanensis. The sequence goes on from JAUCMT010000001.1 coordinate 19,554,607, forward strand.
GTCCAAAAGTTCTTTCACGTCCACCTGTTGTTGATCAGCTTGAAAACTATTCGACATGGAAAACGGCTCTGACTGGAAGCCTGCATCCAAGTAAGACTTATTGAAGGTCCCCCACTCGTAACAGCTGCTCTCGAATTCATTTTTGATGACCACCGGGAACGTCGCGCTCTCGGACAGCGGCTCCGCATCTTGCGCTGAGGAGGCAAAGTTTAAATGCGCGGTAGCCGAGTCTTGGGCCTGCGTTGCAGTCTGGGAATCTGGGTAGCTGTGTCCTTGCTGTCCCGGGGAATACAGCGGAGGGCTGGTGCAGGTGGAGGCCTGCGTCTGGACCCCCTCGTCGCCGAAGCTGCTACGGCTCGCGTTCATCGTTCCGTCTGCACACTGATGCGCATCCGACACAGGGGTAGTTGAGATGCCAACGATTTCGGTGATCATGTTGAGCAGTGTTTCCGTGCTGCAAGGTGTTCCTTGAGATGTTTCCACATAGAAGCTGCCTGAGTAAGCTAGGGAGGTTGCGTAGCTTTCTTTCGGACCCTGGCAAGAGTTATACTGATCTGTACTCGTGGGCTCCGTTTTGGGGGTAATAGGTGCCCCTGGGATGGAGAAAAAAACATGCATGCGTCAGTGCCTTAAGTAAAATGTGCGATCGGTTATATAACTACATAGTTTCGTGAGTGGCTTAAATGAACTTGCACTATGTTATATTTCATGCAGCAGTGCTGAAATCTGGTCTATTATAAAAACAGCTACGATTTTTAAAGATCTGTCAGAAACTCACCGTGTGAAAACTGGGCAGGTGCTGTTCTTCCCGAATCCATGAAAACATCCTGGCTTTCTTTGGAGCCGTGAGTTTCCATCCCTATCGCAGAACTGTTACAGTTTTCAAACTGGGAGTAGAAAGAATCTTGAGAGTTCAAATCCATGTTGTTAAGCATCTTTCCGTAAATGGCTTTCCAATGGCTGTCAGTCCGAGCTGGTTATTGATAAGGGAGTATTGCAAACACAAGAAAGAGCAAAAACCGATCCGATAGTTAAGTCCGTGAAGGCGTTCGTCCAAAAAACAAATGTAAATACTTTGGAATTCCCCCTTTTTGAGATCTGCGTCAAGGTAATATAGCTCTCAAGCTATCTGTAGATGTGTAGATCTGTTGATTCTCACACCAACGGCTTCCCTTCGCTCGGCTTTTATACACTCCGTCTCACCGATCAGCCCTCCTACCCATTCATTGTCTCCAGTGAGAGGATTCCCCGCTGCGTGTCATCTTCGTGACCATATATGGACAGAGGATATGACGGGCTTCCCCAAAAAAGGAGAGTTACGGTTCTGACGCTTCAACAAGACTGTCGTTAAGTGTACGGGTACGACAGAAAGCAAGACTTAAGCTATGGATGTTTCTTAGCAAATTAAAACTAAAGCACTATGCATTGGGCTGCATTTGCTCATACATCTAAACGCGCTCCTGACGAAAATGAGCGGCTTTTAATTTTCAGTCGTCGTCAAATCAACCTCTAAATATTCAGCAACAAATCGCAGCCCATTTCCTTTCATGAACGTCTTGTGAAACTGAACTAATTTACTACTAAATACTTAACAAACAAGCTTTCACGACATGCTGTTGTTCATTGCGACGTAAAAAAATATTTGCGTAACAATGAACTGAGTGTGTGAGTTTGTTTGACATGCAAATAAGTTAATGTGCTACAAAGGCACCGCAGTACGCTAAAAGTATGCACAAAATTATAAAGTTATAGTATTAAATTAATCATTTCGTTATTTTTTTGTCATTTTAATGACCAGGCTGTAAATTCATTGCAGTCTTAAAATTACATTTTCCAAAACATAAGCTCGATAGACTGGATATACTTCGATACAGATAAAACACACTGAATATCATACAATAGATAGCAAAACTAATTATAGTGTGCAACATTAAGTAAACGGCCTTGAGGCAAATGTGAATATTTTCTTTAATAAACTAGATTGTTGAGACGCTCTGCCATCCTGTCGCGCGGAGCTGGCGGTAAAAGTGCTCTGTTGTCCAGCACCATGGAGAGCGCCACTTGAAATAGCAGGCTATTCCATTCTACAATTATAGTTCACGGCCTGCAGTCTGTCTGTGTACGTTGCTATATCGGTGACATTCTTGCAGTCGGTCTAATGTAACAGTCGAACTAAAAACGGTTTCATTCTACCTTTGCTTTTTTTTTGTGAAAATACAAAAGCAGTTAATTTCAAAGACTTAAAAGACCTCTCCATGATCACGTTTTAAATTTTTTGAATGGAAAGTGTTTAGTTTTTTTTTTTAATAAAAATTGTTCTTTAAAAATAATCAATCACAAGTATAAAAAGGCTATGTAAAGGTCACTTCATTTCATTAGAGAAAATAATGAGATTTTGAACTTGTTATGGAACAGTAAAAATGTTTCTTTTCATTTTGGATATCTTTATTTGTCATTGACCCATGTATTGCTGTCAAATCTAGGCCTATTAAAAATTATTAAACAATATTTAAAAACAGCTTTTCTAAGCAGGCATTTCACAAGAACAAAAAAGTAGAGTAGATTTTAGATTAATAAAATTATAGTTGTGTTTTGCAGCTTCTTATTCGAATGTTCTAAAAATTACAACATTAGCACATGGAAACTCCTACACTGGTGGCTTTACGCTCTACAACTACAATTCCCTGTTGCAAAAATCCTGCTTAATCTGGAAACCTTGCCTTGGAACATAGATCGCTGACCAGCCTGCACACTCAAAAAACATCTTGAACTGTAGTTCAAGCTGGTCCGCCAGCTAATGATCAGAGCGATCATGCTCCAAAACACAGCATCTAGCTTAAGCAGTTTTCATGGCATGGTTTGCAAAACCCCTGTTAAAAGACCCACTGGGGACAATGATGTCCACTTGTCCTGTAATAGGTAGGTGGGACCTTTCTAAAAAGTTCAGGTAGCTTTAAAATCACTTGAGAATATGGTTTGCCCCATCCAACTGAGCAGTAATAGCTGTGACTGCCACTCTTGTGCAGTATTACTTTGCACAGGCCACTGGAGCACCAATGGAGGACAAAAAGAGACGAGGAAGAATATGTTAAGCAGTGGGCTGAAAAAAGCGAGGCACTCATTTAGCACATGCCTACTCAAGTATCCTTTGTTCACCAAATCTATTTATGTATTTTTTATTTTATTGTATGGCTTATTTTTTTATTGAACAGCATGTGCATACAATAGTCAAAAAATATTGGCAGTTGCAGTATTTTCCATTTATTTTGGAACAGCCCTGAGTAAAAAGATTGGCCATGTAACCCATTTAGGCGAGGTTTCCATAAATACATATGCACGATGACAAAGAAGCGGCCATATGCACTATGGAATTTGCTTTGGCGGTGCACGAAATATTCCTCTTATTATGATGATACAAAATCGCACTTAACAACGAGTTTGACATTTTCTGGTGGTAACTGTTCGCATCACACTACTTTCCCCTATTCGAGCCCCTAATATCCCCCTCTCCAGTGGTCTCTCCCAGTTGACCCAAACCTATTAAAAAGCTCTCCTCTTAAAGAGTTCATAACACTGAGACGCTGTTGTGATAACTGCAGAGTAGTGCTCACCTCTCGCCTCTGCAAAATGCCACGGAGCTCAGTAATGGATTTATGTAATTCCTGCACTTACCAAGATTATTATACCAAAGAAATGCAATGAAGGTAAAAGTGTAATGAGACCATCGATCTGTCAGTATTTCCTTAAAAGTTTGTTTGAAAGGAAACGTCGGATGATCTGAGCTTGCACTGCAATATCTACAGATATCTCAAGCCCATCGGGTCTTTGAATAGAATCGAATGACAAAATAGATGTCTATAGATAATATTGGTTTGTCAGTATAAGCTCCTGCCAGTGCAATGCATGCGAAAATGAAATGAATATTGTGTCTCTAGTATGTCTTCACTTATTTTTTTTTATTCCATGCTCGTGATCCATCTGTTCATAGCAGCATCTTGTAGAAAACAGAACAACAGCATTATCAAATGGCATAATCGTATCCACACATAATTTGACTAATTCCCAAGGCAATGATTGAGCTGAGGGAAGAAGCAGCACTGCAAAGTTGGAAAATAATGCAATATCTTACAGTACAAAAACAGAGCAATAAAAAGTAGCTACAAAGATTCATGCGAAACATTATGATAAAATAGCTGTATATATTTCGCAATAACTATTGCGAAAAGCTTAGGTTCAAGCTTATGGGCTAGAAATGCATGAAAACGTTCTGAAAAGAGAGGCTTTGGAGTACTTTCAAGAATGTCTGGTAGGTTTTTTCATACGCCTTCCACATCACATTTCTGCAGTATGTCCCATATTACAAACCCCCAACGGCACCAGATGAAGGCTCATCTTCCTCAAACCATAGCAACAATGAGACACCGAAAAAAGGGATTGGGAGAGCTAACATCAGAGATTCCGCGACCGGAAACACGACTCAATGCAAGCTTGCATCACGCTGCCAAATTTTTTCGCTTTCTTTTCCCTTTCACTTCCCATGCATGACAATGCTTCAGTTCTTGAACCCCTTTCAGAAAGCATGGATCTTTTGAACCGGGCGACTTATCGCACTCCTCCGTCTACGGAGTGTGGGAGTGGGGTTAGGGAAGCCCGACTGCAGAACCGAAACCCCACTCAGCGAGCTGCAGGTTTCCCTTGCAGTTCCAGAAATACACCCTTGTGCTCGCCCACCCTTGTCCCCGGACATCCATCCTCGCCTTTCAGGCTGGGAGGGGCCGGAGCTTAGGCTTTCTTCCTGATCGTGACTGCGGAGGGTTCCAGCAGTTCCCCGCCCGCTCTGACTGACACCCCCACATTCCCAGCAACCTCTTCTCTACTCTGAGCCACAGCTACAGAGCATACCAGCAGGCCAATCTGGCTCTCCTCCAGCTACCTGGAGTTATCTAATCACGATAAATGAGGATAAATTAGCTTAGCACCACGGCGACAGGGCTCCTTCTTGTTACGCAGCAGGGTGTTCCATGTTGTAGCACTCTCGCTTGTTATGGGGACGAGGCCCATAACTTTTTCCTCAACTCCCCAGCTGCCACCTGAGCCATTTGGAGAAATCAACAAGCTCATTGTGCACTTGCATGGCGGTCCTCTTCCCACTGTGTAATTCGAGCAGCTAGCACTGCGTATTCTTTCATAATGACTGACCCTATCAAGGTGATTCGGTAAAAGCCTATAAAAGAATTCATCACCTTTTCTGAGGGACAACTACAGACTGAAAAGGAATGAGTCTATTCAAACAGATTGAACTGCTGCTATGAGGAAACCAAATAAGAATGTGGCGTCTCTCTCTCTCTCTCTTTCCTCGCTAACATAAGTAACTATGGTAACAGGCGCTCTGCATGGCACTGTTTCCACAAGCTCTCCAGAAATAAAACTGTTGGGCTAAGAGCGAGCAGGTAAAGACAAAAGATCCCGGGCGCCACTATTTATAGAGGCAAGCTTACATAATCTCCACACAGACCAGCGCTGGCCGAGGGAGGTTGGGTTTTGGGGTGAGTGGCACTGGGGCACCGTCCCTAGAATCAAGTGGTGTTTGGAGGTTACACTGAAGATTGTGAGCAAGCATGAAAGGCTATAGGAGGGGGAGTAGTGGGAAAGAAAGAGCTTGAACAGAGAGGGGAAAAGACGACGGTGGATTGGATTTGATGGTTGCTAAAGGTGAATGCTTGGCAAAGCTCAGCATACATGCGCTTGTTGATCAGTTACTCGAGCTCCCATGGGACGCATATCAGCCTGTGGTGGTGGGAGATATTCACCACTGAACGTCACTGTATCAGCGATTACATCACCACTCGATTGACTGAGGTAACAAGTGCTTATGACAGATGAAAAGAACGCTGTCAGAGATAAAAAACTTTACCCACCGGCGCTGTGAGCCACACTCACTACGTTCCACACAAACTCAAGAAAACACAGCCAAGGGCCTGAGATGACAGCGTCTGTGCGGCTAATGAAAGTTGAACGATAGAGGCAGAGCGTGGATGCAAACAAGTTTATTAAAAGGAATTGGGCAAGTCGATACAGTATCATGTTTGAAAGACAGCACTGTCAGAGATGGTGTCAGAAAATACATTTAGTTTGACACCAGGAGCGTGACTAAATGGCTCCCCCTAGCAGTCGTACACAGTCGTTACACTCTCCAAGCAATTATATTGATTCTGTAGAGCCTGACTGAACGAGGTGTGAATGAACAGCTTCATTGTTATCCGTCAGTTGATATAATCAGCAAATGAATCTCTCACACTTCACAAAACAGGAAATTTTGAGAATGTAATGCAATAATCGTCCCATTACGGGGCAAAGAAAGTGTGACTCATGTAAATATGCCCCAACTACTCTTACCAATGGATGCAAACTGAGGCTCAGGATCTCATCGATGCGCAAATGGAGGAACTCTGACTCATCTATTTATGCCCGTGCGTTAGATCTCGCTAATGCTGTTTTGGCTATTATCCCATTGTAGCTACCGTGCGTCTGAGGAGAGGGAGGGGGATTGCGCATTGAGTGTTTTAGTCACACCGAACACCAAAAACTACAAAGGCTGGGAGATGCATTTCAAATGGCAATAGCTAGGAGGGCACACATGCTATGATGCCCAAGGGGAATGAAAATTTAGTGGAAAATGTGTGTTTATCCCCTCTCTCATCGTCATTCATCATGCTCACGTTGCCACATGGTTCTTTCATTGTCTAAAAAGATGCTGAAGTTAAAAAAAATTAATAAATAAACATCTCAAACACAGCATGACTCATCAACAGGCTTAAGTCTCCAAAACACAGCTGATGCAACCAGGAGTGTGTAAACAGAGGGATGTCAACACTTTTGAACTTTCCCTCCAATCATCATCAACAACACACTTAAATGGTCACAGTTACAAGCTTAGCTACCTTTTTCACTTACAAGCCCCAAAACTGTTGCTTTAAGTCAATGAATGCATTTGAACCCCTGCACCTCATTCAAGCTAGACCTAAAGCACTAAACAGAATTAAACAATATGGTTTTTCTGTTTACTCAATCGGCCAAGATCAGTAAATATTTACTTGACCAACCAATTTTTTAACTTCTTAAAGTAAATATTTAGCAACATATCTTAGTATTTTCCAGAAACGGCAGGTTAAATTTTCTTTTTAATTCTTGTTTCTTTGTTTGTGCTCTTAACAATCAAAAACAAAAAGTAAAACAAAAATGTTATCATACCTGCTAAAAAATTAATTCATTAAAAAAATTGTATGTAGTTGCTTTGAAGTTTGGCATAATCTTAATGGTTAATGGTTTCTATAACAGGTATTTTTTGACAGTATGAACTATACATTTGTCCAATTTGTAATTTAAGCCAAGATTAATGAGATTAAAGACAAAACTGGCTGGAATCTCACTGATGCTGGCCAGAAACACTCTCACAATGGCAATGGGTCAGTGGACCATCTTGTTGAATATGGCACTTTACATTACTAGAAAAAGGAATGGTCAAAATACAATGTATTCTTCAGTGTAAATCACTGTTAACTTTTTTTAAGTAATAACATTTCTTCAAATGTTTTTACAAATCTAACTAAAATTGTAAGAAAATACAATTAAGCTGAAATTTTTTTAACCACAAAAAACTGTTAAAACATAGTAGATTGGTTTGACAAACGCATTCTTGAGAAGAAAAAAATAAGTTTAAAAATGTTCAGACAAGGGGTCACTAATCAGAGTTTAGCTCCAACTCTAATCAAACACACCTGAAGCAGCTAATCAAGGTTTTCGTTCAAGGGTGTCAAACGTAGTTCCTGGAGAGCCAGAGCCCTGCAGAGTTTTTTCCAATCCTATTCCAAAACTAAGCCCGAAGGACTTGATCAATTGGATTAGGTATGTTTAATTATGGTTGCATCTAAACTGTGCAGGGCTCCGGCCCTCCAGGAATCGAGTTTGACAACCCTGTCTTAGGTATACTTGAAACTTCCAAGTGGGTGTGTTGAGGCAATTTGGAGCAAAACTCTGCAGGACACCGGCCCTCCAGGATCAAGTTTGATGACCCCTGGTTATAAACAGACCAGTTATCTTATAGACCTTATAAACAGAAAGAATGATACATACATTCAGAATTTCAGCATATTCCTTTCTCCGTCATTGGATTTTATCTTCCTTAAAAGTGTGGCCAATTCAATTTAAATTCTAACCCTTGAATTACATATAGAACAAAAAGAGCAAATCTCCAACCCCAGTTAATAAATGAAGTAAATTAAGCAATTACAAAAATAAATAAATAAATTAATCATAAAATTAAATCAATATATAAATATAAAGTATAGGATTTAGACCAGTTGAAGACGGATTTTATAGGAAGTTTTTCATTTATTCTGTATAATGAAGTCAAACAGCAGGGGACCAAAATAAGTGTGCTGTCTCCTCCTGGTTCACGCAAATGATATGGTTTTGCCTGATCCAGAAAAAGCCTGCGGCTTTTCAAACCTGAGGATATAATCACATTAAACTGTACGTAAAACTGAAATATTTAATCAGGACTTATCATTATTATATTAAATGAACAAATAAAAAAGTCCACCAGTTATCTAAATTACATAAAAATGAATTACACCGTTTTAACAAACATATGGCACCAGTTGAGTATCTTGATTTAGCATTCTGATACGGGCCTGCTACTGATTTTTTAATACTCTTCAGCCATTATCAGCACAGTCAGAGCCGACCAACCAGTGAAGGGGTGGCTACCCTGCCCCCTTCCAGTGCTATCACTGTACTGTTCCCAGATGTATCCAGTGTCCATATACTGCTTGTAAACATTATTGATGAGGTTAGTCCTGAGCTCTTGATATAGAGTAGCTGCCTTCTCTTTGTATGGCCCTTCTATGCTGCCATAGTGATGCAGTGCTCTAACTGCCAGGTAGTTGATGTTGATCCAGATCGCTCCTCGCCAGTAGGGGGCATCATGTTCAGTGTTCCTCTTCATGTAGAGGGGATCTGAATGCGAAAGTGAGCGCAGACCAAAGGGTGTCCAAAGGCGGTCCGGATCTTGAATGTCCCGCAATATATGCTCCATTCTTGGAGAGTCTGGCGTCAAAATGTGTAGCAAAAATGGAAAAAGGCTAACATAGCCTAACGCATTCACGTACTGCAGCTTAGGGGCTTTACGAACAGAGCGAATCAACCTCGTGACTGGGAACTGGTGCCGTGGTTGTCCAGGGGGCACAAACACTTTCTCCTGCTGAAGTGAGACCGCCTGAGTGTGGTTTCCGTAATCACTGAAGGCGTGCAGATTCTCGGACCAATGCAGTTTGTTTAAGAGATCATTGTTGCTGAGAGCACGATGGGTGTTTTCGTACACCTGGTGGGGTTCCCCAAGTATCCGTGCCACATTCGCCATGATGCCGGAGGCCAGGGTCATCCAGCAATACAAGTCAACATGCCTCTCATCAGTGGATGGGTGGGAAGCCCGTGGGTAGTCGTCCAACCCAGAGGTCAAAGTCTTGGGATTTAGGAAAAGGTTAGTGTCTTTGTCCCGGCCTCGCCAGCGGTAGGAGTTAGCAATTGGTCCAGCTTGTGTGGTGTTAAACCACTCAAACCAAGTTTGCAGTCTTGGGTACAACCTTCGCAAGAAAGAAATCATGTTTTGAGAGGACAGCAATTCTGGTTGAGCATCCAGCTGTTCAAGTAACTCTTGCAAGGCCAGGAAGAGCGTGGGTGGGTTAGCGTTTTCGTTGTGCTGCACTATAAACTCGGACGGTACTTTACTGCGTGCTTCATCATCCAAGATTTGTTCACGTGGGATCCAGCCCTCTACATTAATAAGATCGAGCCAGTGCGCAATGACCTCCTGTGTTAACTGAGTGTCCCATTTGCTGATGAGAAGCTGATGAAATCCTTCATCCCAAAGAAAGCCCCTTGGAAAGAAGGAGCGAGATGGCACTGCTGTAAACAGCGGACCCTCAGGGTAAAGCACAGGGTGCTCGTTGTAAGCCGACTGGACAACCGACTGCCCCAAGAAATATCCCATGCCACCAAGCATGTTGCTTAAAGCTGCCTTAGCAAATTCGATCTGTGAAGATGTGAACCCTTTAGCTTGGAGGCCAAATGAACTCTCAAACTTCTCATCAAATGCCACCTTATGCTTCTCCAGCTCATCTGTGAGAATCGAGCCCACAAGCTGATTCGGTCGTTCCCGGAAGCTACCGGATTCAAACAAAACTTCAATCTGGAAAGGGGTTTGTACAGTTACTTGATGCAGCACAAAGTCACTTTCCATCTTGGGATCTTTCTGTTGGTTCTGGTGGTTAGCAACTTTGTAAGAATCCACTGCAAAATACGGCCTTTTTTCACCTTTGGTGGGACTGAAAGTAAATTTGTGATTTAGGTTGTTCTTCACTATATCTGTTAGCTTATCAAGACCAGGGCTCTTAGTTTGCAAGTAATTATATCTGAAAAGAAAAACAGGAAAAAACAGTAACTTGTTAAAATTATAATATGACAGAAAAGCTTATTATAGCATAATTGTTTTTGCTCATCTGATAATCGTACAAATATTAAGAGATCCTGTATATAAGAATACACTAATTTCCAAAACTAAAATTGTTTCCCTTGTTGTTGCATTTGGTAGAAAATAAGTAAATTAGTATAAATAATATATTAACAAATACTAGTAATAAAATACTATAATAAATATTTTTGTTACTAATATTTATTCTGCCGCAGTAAGCTACTGCTTAAAATCTACAATCTTCTCAGTTACTGTTGTTAACAACACTACTTACTACAAAAGCTTGTAGTGCACAGGAAATGTAAAATACCTGGCGTATTTGCCACTAGCACCTTCCCCTGCGGTGGGCTTGCCAAACGTTATCTTGAAATTGCCAAGCTCCTCAGATGTTCCAGTCACAGAGCTCAAGCGATTTTTCTCTTCTACATGGGCCAGCAAGGAACCTTGAACATCTGTAGCAGCGTAGAACATCAGCGAGATCACAGGAGCCGAGGAAGCAGTGCTCTGACAATCAGAATCAATAACAGACTTGATGTAACTCAAGCTATTTCGAAAACTCTAAATGTTTGTATGATTTTGTGTTTACAAAGTTACCATGTTAACTTTATATCATATATATGGAACTACCACAAAGCTGTGATGTTATGTGAATCTGATAAACTATGTCTTCTACCATACTTTACAGTATCTGACCTTCAGAAAAATCAGGCAGATTGCATTTTTTCTATTACATTTCATTTAATTAATTTAGTGTTTTATTGGCCTTCAATCTTTGACTCTAAACCTGTTTGCATAACAATTTTGCTACACCGTTTTATTCAATGAACTGTCGTGTCTGCTGTGACAAACCTAACATCCCCTGGCTATGTGCATTGAAAACTAATACCTTTGAGCTTTTTTACTCCTATTATTTTTAGAATTAAATATCCTAGTATTTGACAATATTAAAATATTCAGTGCTGGCTGTTAAACACATAAACTGTAAGAGCTTTACTCCTTGCTTACATGTTGTTTTGCAGTAATCCTCCAAGTCCAGTCTCCACCATGATCTCCACCCATACGTTTCACAAACTCTGTTGTCAGGGTGAATTCACGGTCATGGACCTCCTGGACTCCAAAAGAGACTCCGTCATGCATTAGCCATCCGTAGCCCAGCAAATGGTCCCCTTGCTCGCAGGTGTGTCTAAGATTTACATCCATTTCAGCAAATTGACGCATCCACATTAAGCCTAATTAAATCAATAGGAAAAAAACAGGCTTGTAACAACCTCAAATCATCACAAAGGCAATATAATGTATATAAATAGTGCATGGGAATCACCCCACCTGTCACAACAGATCTAGGACTTCTTGTTTTCATCCCGAAGTAAACCTGGGGCCGATAGGTACCCCAATATCTTTCAGGAGACACAGCAGAACTTGAGCTATTTGCATCCAAGACACGTGGAGAGGGGTGCAAGGTTACAACCCTCCTGGCCAAGGATGAACGCATATAAAGAGCATAGAAGAACCAGATCAGACTGAAGATGCACAGACCGATGGATATATTTATAAACACCTTCCCAATGTCAGTTTTCTTCTTCTTCTCCTTGCGTGGGGGAGCTGGTGTTTTGTCCTCCTTTCTTGGGCTAATGTTAGGTACTCCATCACCTGTTGAAACCCTCTTCCTCCGTCTACCCATCTTTCTTTTGACCTGAGCAAGCTGGTCTAGGGATGACAGTCATTCAAATGCACCTGCAAATCACCACAAGTCAAGAGGTTAACACAGTGATTACTGCATAAGATGCTTATAACGTTAGACTACTGGTATACATTAAAATGGGGAAGTCTGGGAATTGAACGGGCCTAAGGTTATAATTTTAATTTTGCCCCAACAAAAGGACTATGCTGTCTATGTATAATGTGTATCAAATTGCTCGATGAACAAAAGAATAACGAATGAATTAACTAACGTTAGCGCGTTAAAGAACTGATACACGAATGAATGAATGAGATTCAGCTCGACGGTTTATATGTACCACGTTTGCAGTTAGCATTTTTTCTGTAATAAATTTGAACGATGCAACGTGCAAATTTACTTTAACGAGGCATGCATAATTTATATTTACCCTACGTTACCTTAATATGTACGTGTCAGTACTCCACTGAACTTAATCAGCAGCACGGACACTTCCGCGTTTCTTAGCGAAGCTGACGACAACCGTAGATGTAGGGGCACAATAAAAGTCCCAACAGCGGCATACTTTTGCAGCCGACGCCTTCAATGAAAATTGAAAAATTTAAATAAGCACTGTCAGCATTTGCTTATCACTCTTTAGTCATCACCATAATGTCGTAAAAAATGGCTTTCTTTCTTTTGTAGAACACAAAATAAGATATTTTGATATCCAACCATAAAGTGAGAGACTAAGTAAATCATCCTCTTAGAAACCAAAAAGCACATTTTCTGATCTATGACATTGATGGTTATCAATACTCTAATACGTTAATATAAGCTACTTAAAATAAATAAATAAAAAATAAAATAAAAATATTATGTGTATATATATAAAATAATATATATATATATATACACACAAAATATTTTGGAACATAGCATTTGCCAAAAACAAATGTTGGTAAGCTTATGCTTTTGCAACCATCACAGAAAACATCTAACAATGAGTTGTGTTTTGTGTGAAAGTGAAAGAATCTTTATTATACAATTATTGCTAGTCATTAATTTTGTGTGTGTGTGTGTGTGTGCGCAAATCTTTTTACTGAAATTAACCTGACTAGACTGCCCAGACAAAAGATGTACCGAAAAATAAATAGTAAAACCTGTTTGAGGCACACTCCTTTATTTAGAAGGCAACCCAGACTTGTACATTAATGGTCTGTCATAAGCAGGGTACAACAATTTTGAACTTTTTCACTTTTCACTTTTTTTTATTGTCACATCATATGTGCAGGTACACTGGTACAGTACATGTGAGTGAAATTCTTGTGTGCGAGCTTCTCAA
>JAUCMT010000001.1:19590119-19605247 GCA_032357475.1 Enteromius thamalakanensis
TACAGTGCCTCTTGTTGTTCTGAAGTAATGGAACTAGTTGCTGTAGATGGAGCTGGAAATGTTGGCATATGCTCAAGATCAGTAACATCTGCTGTCACCACCGCACCCAACACCTCAACTTCCTCTCCCTTAACTTATGCAACAAATGATTCTGCTGGACACCCTTTTATCCAGCTATGAGTTTGTGGGTTAGTTGGGGAGCCATTTTTCTTTTCCATGTATTATGGTTGTAACAGTCACCCCTGCCAAACATTTTTGAAATTATCAACACAAAGTCTGTGGTCTGACTAAAATTGTATATATATATTTGATCATTTAATATGTATAGATAACTGTAATTTCATATCTGTACTTGGGTTGATGGATTTAATAGTTTTTGAACAGACAACTGGTATCATAACTTACTGACAGTTTTAATGGAAAAATTAAAAAGGCATTTGCATTCATATATATGAAAAGGAGAAGATTTCTGTGATTTATAGATTAAGCTTCTTTTAAAAAAATCTATTTTAACATGTATGGCAATTATATTAATTGTACTATATCCAATACTGCTTAATGGGTTTTGAATGACTGTTTTAGTGAACATACAAAAACCCAACTAGGTATAACTTTACTAATGCTAAAGAACAAAGCCGTTAATATTAAAACTCATGAAATTTATCACGCAGACGTGTGGGTTCAACGTCTTTTAAACTCCACAGAACAAGAACTTCATCTATAACCAGCTCTAACCAATTAGCTTCTATAAATAATAGAATAGAATAGCAGAATTTAAAAACTATTATACGCCATACATGGACAACTTTAAATCAGAAATTACATCCGTTTTAATGCAGACAATGCTACATTAATTTTTGAGAACCACTTGTTTTGTAGTCCGTGATCAGAGATCCTTTGCTGAAGGTGCATGAATTTATTAACATGTCACTGATGTTACATAAGTGGATTTTAGCAGTCTTAAGTTATATGTGTACAATAATCTTTCAAATTTTTTCCAGTTAATAAAGAGATACTGGGTTTTAAAAGATTATGTTTCTGTGTCATCTACCATACATTGCAAAAAAATAAAAAGCACATGAATACAAGAAAAATTTTCAATGCATAAAAACATCTTCCATTAGTAGCTATTACGGCTCTGCATAATCTGGGCATCTGTCAGTTTATTCAAACACTGACTTGATATATTGCTCCAAGTCTCCTGATGGAAGATGATTCACACTGGTTGGACACTTCTTACGGATATCAAGGTCCAGTTAATCCCAATAGTAACTCATCTTTGACATGCATATCTTGCCAATGTTGCTCTTCTTCAATGGTAATGTTAAGTTACTTTAATGTACAGTATTTGCTCTAAAAAATGGTAAGGATTTATGCTGATATCATCCAAAACCACACTTTGCCAGGGGTGTTTCCAAACTTTTGGAATGAATATGGGAAACTCATTTACATAGATTCTAACGCATATGTTTTGACATATATGTATGCATTTATATAAATTAAATAACATATAAACCGAACATTTTTTACAAAGGACACACATTGGGGAAACAAAAACTTGTTATTTTAAAATGCCATTAATCGCAAATAATCATTTGACAGCACTAATTTAAACTAATAAGTTATGTCTAGAATTGTCCAGCAGACACACACATTCTTTGTTGGTGTTTCACCAAAATATACTTGTGTGCAAACATCCGTCCACATCGATCGCAACCAAAAGGCTTCTCACGTGTGTGGATCCTCATGTGTGTTTTAAGGTTTGAAGACTGGTTAAACATTTTCCCACAAAGGTTGCAGCCATAAGGCTTTTCACCGGTGTGAACGGTCACGTGTTTTTTGAGGTTACTTTGATCTGCGAACTGCTTGCCACAGTGCACACATCTGAATGGTTTTTCACCTCTGTGGATGCTGTGGTGTCTTTTGAGACTAGACGCCTGACTGAATCGCTTACCGCAGAGTGTGCAGTGGTGAAGCCTCTCCCTGTTATGAAGTTTTTGATGCAAGAGGAGAGTGCTGGGTTGTGAGAATGCTTTTCCACAATGTTTACACAGAAACTTGTCTTTCCTTTGCGTCTGAGGCGAGTCTGGCTGTTTGAAAGAAAAGCAGGACGTGAAAGAGGGGTCACTGTCATCACTGTGTGTTAAATTACCTTCCATATCAGGCATGGACAAGCCATTAGAGTCCATTGGAGTTGCATAGGAACACGTGGGATCTGCACTCCCTCTGTTTATCAAAAACGGATTCACAGAAGGTCCTCCGTTGCATTCAGATTCAGCATAGGAGGCATTATTTCTGGTTCGGTCAAATCTCCTGGAAACCCATGAGGGATATGAAGGCGCAGGCTGCAGGTCAGTCCCTGCATCTTCATCATTTTCTATATGCATTCTGGTTTCACCTGATTGGAAGTACAACATGCTTAAACAGAAACTAGTAAGCAATACAAAAAAGAATTTGCAAATACTGCATTAAGCAATAACAAGAATTTTCTAGTTGCTTGTCTTCACCTATATCATTCTTTTCTGGGTTTTCTTCGTCAATGAGATCAGGCTGCCTTCCATTGGACTGTCAGAGGAACATGGTGAATTTTATGAGTAATATTCATCATATGTGATCAAAAAAGGGAAGCAGGAAAAAAGTAGTATGTAAACTGTCAGCGCTAGAGAAAAAGTCTATCATGAGCCTGATTTGTACAGAAATGTATGTTCAAATGTCTCTCTCATGCTTACCTCTTGATGGCAGTGCTGGACTGTGTCCTGGTCTATAAAGTTATCCCTGTGGACTGTTACAAAAACTCCTGCACCCCCATACTGTGTGTCATCTTACCAGGAAAGAAAAGAGTAAAAATAAAGCAAGGTAAAAACAAGAATGAATTTAAACTTTCATTGTCCATTGACAAAGGTTTGTTAAGTTTAAATTTCTTTCACTGGAAATTAAATGCAATAAAATATTAAGCAAATAGATACAATAAATTGCACGATTATTACTACTGTATTAATACAAACACACACACACACATTAAATAAAGTACAGCACACTTACGATTTTCAGCAGTCTCCGTTTCTCTTTCTGACGGTTCACACCTCATGTAGTCAGGTCTTTCCTCTTTAATTATGAGAACATCTGGCTCATCATCCTGATACAGACGAGCACAATGGTGTCATGACTCCTGATACACTTTAGGGACCAGCAGAGCTCACTGAGTGAGAAATAGAGTTTTTACCTCTTGATGGCAGTGCTGGACTTTGTTCTGGTCTATGACGTTTTCTCTGTGGAGTGTTACAAGGACTCTTGTTTTTTCAAGATTCTTGTACTGGTTGCCCTCTTTATCTGCATGGAAGTAACAGTACACACATACAGAAAATGTCCCATCCATGCGTAATATCTATATGTAATAAAATAGTGAGAATTTAAATATTTATTCCTTAAAATAACTTGCAGGAAAAAAATAAATAATAATAATAACTCACAATTTGTAGTAGTCTCTGTTTGTCTTTCTGACTGTTCACACCTCATGTTACCAGGCCTCTCTTCTTTAATAAGAAGAACATCTGGATCGTTATCCACTACAGGCTGATAAAAGGCACAATGTTGTTATGGTTCACCACCATATAAAACACCCCCATTTCAAATTGTATTTATTTATTTTTCAATGAGTTAATATGTCTTTAAGCAAGCATGCCACGAAAAATGACAATAATAACATTTACAGTATTACAATTATTTCTATTGGAAATAAATACTGCTCTTTTAAATATTCTGTTCTTTAAAGAATCCTGTCTACAAAATATTAAACAGTACTATTATTAACATTAATAATAACCATATTAGCATATTAGATATAGCATCTGAAATTAATATTTACTTTTACTGTACTTTTGACCAGATAAATGCAGCCTTTATAAGCACAAAATTTTGTCTGAATCCGTCTCTCTATCTACATAAACAATACATACATAAACAATTAAATAATGATTAGCGACACAGTACCGGAAGTTGCTGAAAGGAAATGCACACTTAACTGTCAACATGTCAGATTTTTTTCGAATTAAGTGTACAAAACACGAGGGCAATAATTATGAGTGCAAACTTTTAAAGATTAAAGCAAAGCGATAAACCCCATTCATTGTTTATGCAGACCTGGTCTAGTCTTTCGGGTTGAAGATGCGAGACTTTACCGGAGTGAGCTTCATCCTCATCCCTGCCCTCATTACACAGCGAAGCAATTCTCACACTAATTCGCCCTGGCAACAAGCACATATGTTCTCCATTAATAATCAACTTAGTAACGTTAACATTTAAATAGTCCGACATAACTTGTCTGATTGAGTGACCCCTTTTACCTGATGCGTTTTCGTACTGAACACCCGTTTTTGTCTTTGTCAAGGCAGTCGATTCATTTCTCAGTTTGTGCGCTCTTTTATAAAACGAATCCCGAATTTCTAGCAATTTCAGTTTGTTTTTAAGAAGGTTATTCTCCTTTTGCGTTTGAGATATCTCAAGCTGTAATTCGGTATAGCTTTCCTCAACAAGTTTGCAGATTTCTGCAACAGCGGCGTTTGCGAGTACTTCCATAACCGAGGCGATTTGGGTCTTAAACGTTATAATATTTGCCATAGCGTTGTAATCAATTTAGATTAAGCTCATTTAATAATTCTGACTCAGTCAAAACAACAACACCTTCCAAATATGCATATAAGTCTATAGCTCTCTCCAAAAGCGAAGCTTGCCAGTGTGTCGACAACATCCGCTTTTGCTTTTTAAAATAAAAGCTCTCATGCTACTAAACAATTGTCACGTGCCCATTAGTTATTTTTACTTTAGCACAGCATCATAACTGAGTGAACATAGCTGTTCATTTGGAATTTTTCTTATGTTAAAAACTGGTACAGACTGAGAAGTTAATAAGGAATGAATACAGTGAGAAAGGCACTCGTTAATCTCTGGAGGTAGGTGTTATTTCATTGCACTTCATTTAACCTAAGTAGATTTCAATTATAATACACACTATGAAAGTCTCTCTCTTTTTAAGTAATTAATAAACAAATAAGAATTACGATTAGTTAATGAATAATTATGTAAACAGCATGACTTATGTATTATGAAGTGTCTATATCAATGATCAGTTTTATGTTCTGGAAATGAATGTATGCAAATTCTATTCACCTGGAATGTCTTGCCTTAAAATAATTATAGGAACCAATCATAACATGCATAGATTTTAAGTGCATTTATGGTTGTTGGACTTTTTCATGTATCTTTATCACTATATATTTATTATCGCAAAAATTTTATTATTATTTGTTATTATTATTATTACATCTAACAAATAGCACATCTGACATCAAAACTGGACTTGATCTGGGTTATGAAGTTAACCCTTAACAACCAATAATTGCAAAGAAGATATTCATTATTTGTGAAACTTTCATTAGTTAAATATATCTTGAATAAATTGTAAATGTATGCATTTATTTTCACCTAATTACAAAACAACAACATCAAAAAAACAAAACAAACAACAACACAGAATTCTGGGTACCATATCGACAGCTTTGATGTTCAAGGCCAAAAATGAGCAACCCTTATATTACAAAGAGAAACACAAACGTAAATATTGTGCTGTATTCTTTAATATATTTATTACAGTTTTTGAATATGTTCATGCCATAACATTTGCATAAATTTGCCTTTACATTTATAAAGTGCATGGAGTATAAATAAATAATAGCTGTACCAGTGTTGTCCCTTAACTGGCTAAAAGCAAGCAGACCAATGATTTCCAAAAGCTTCTTAATTTTAAACATAAACTAAATATTAAAATAAATACAAATAAATAATAAAATACAATACACTTACATTATACACTGTTTGAATAATTAAAAAATCACATTTAGGAACATTTTATAGAGAACCTGTTTGTCTAGCAATACAGGCATAATAAAATAAATACTTTATAAAACAAGCATTAACATAGTTAATTTATTACGAAAAAGAGACAGTATTGAATTACATAATGAATATCCGAAATCTATGGTTTCTATGTTGTTCAGTCCCGTGTTTTTGTCAACTATCTCTGAACTCTCTAGAAGAGGCTGTTTCGAGTTGTGTACTGTACATTGTATGACCGTCGCCTGTGCCAACGTCTTCTAATCGCTGCACAGCACCCACACAGCAAACACTGAACACAGAAACAGACAAAGTGAGAGTTAACATCACGGAAGGGGAACGTTTAAATCACTTTAAATTAGCTGCACACACCACACTTAAAAGACAGATCTATATCTGTTTTTACTGTTAGACTAACAAATTTTCACTACCAAAGCACATATTTGACATTCAGTCATCATAATACTTACACAAAGGAGAATCCAACAAGGTACAAGCCCGATGACAATTGCACAGGGGACAATGATAGCCACAATCCATGCTGCGTTTGTACCATTGTTTGACATTGTAGTGTTCACAGTTGGAACTGGTGTGGCAAAAACCGCGAACAGCGTACCGACCAAGAAACCGGCAGCCGTGTTGCTGTTATGTTGTGAGAAAACATACGTAACATTGGCCTGAATCACATCGAGCACTTCACTGCGGAGAGATTAAAACGTACTTTTAGAAACATAATTCATTCAGACATTTCCTCTCAAGACAAAGTAAAAAGTAGTAAATCAGAACTCACCTGAAATCGGCATTAATGAGCAGATTAACTGAGGGGTCCTTTAGGATCTGGATCACCTGTAGAGTGCATCGATTAAAATACAATACAGTAGGTTAAAATAGTTACTAAATAGTTACTAAAATAGTTAGTTATAATAAAATAGCAATTTCAGAACAACTATATCCAAGCCTCTTCTACTCACCAAGGAATTTATCTTATTTTGGATTGCTTTATAGGTTTCATTCCTGCTCAACTCTGTCAGTAATACTTTGTTGATTTCAAATGCAAAGATGAGTGCGTAGGCAGTGTCATTAATTGCTTTAAAATAAATGACAAAAATAATTAGTTGTATGATTGTATATTAGTCATAGCATTTCTTAATACATTGTAATTATGCATTATTAACAGTTATTATTATTTTTATTCCATGGAAGTCATAAATAAGGGCTACATGATTACAGTTTATTGATTACATTTGCATACAATATTATATATTTAAAACATAAATTAAGCAACTCACCTATATAGTCGACATTCTCCAAGGTCACAGGATCACTCACACTTACTGTTCTAGCAGTTAGTTTAGTTGTGAGATTTGTAGCCAGAATCGTTTTAACCACATCTAGAACATTACTCTCACTGGGTCTTGGACCCAGTGTGATAAACTCGAGACGAATCTTAATATATGCCTTCCTACTCCTGCAATAAAAAAGATTACAAATAATTGGAATGAAACCACGGAAAAAAGGAACACAACTAGCTTTTTAAAAACGATCACTTATTCGTCTTACAAGATTGGTGGTGAAGTTGTGCTTGTTGTCAGTGCGTCCGCTGAAAAAGAAAGTAGCAATTAATGAAGTAGAATCCATCTTATTTTTACACAGTTACAGCATTAAAACATAGAAGTGCAGCAGGTGTGGACATGGCAATACCTTCAGCGCGTTGAAGTTCCTGAACAAAGATACTCGGTTGCGAGAAGTCATTTGGTTTGAAAACATATTCCACTTTGGCCTGAATCACAGTGGAATTACCCCTGTGGGGAGATTGACATGTACAATGAGAAACTGAAATCAATAACTAACATTTATTTTTAGGCCAACAAATCATGAGGACATATTTGCTCAAATCAGAGTAAAAATTGAGTCAGAACTTACGTGAAATCAGCTGCTTGGAACGTAATGAAAGGAGCTGTGGAGTTACTGAGTAGGATCTTGCCCAGCTAAAAAAGGGTTGAATTGGTTTAGAAATATGTTGAGGTTAATGTGGTAAATTAAAAAGAGAGAGAGAGAAGAAGAAGAAGAAGAAGAAGAAAAAGTGTTTATAAAAGACTACTTTACTGAAATGTAAACTCACCAATGTATTTATAGAGTCTTGTATCAACAGGTGGGTACCATTCCTGAGTTCAAGCTTCTCAGTCATAGTTATATTGCTGATTTGAAATCCAAAATCGAGAGCATAGGTCGTCTCGTTGATTTCTTAAAAATACATATATAATAGAAATAATTAGTTGTGTGGTTATATATATGTTAAATAAATTTCACTAATGCATTCCTTAAAATTATATATTTGTTAATTTAATTTATAGGCTATAAAGGCTACAGATCTACAACCTCAGAATTTACATAACCTATTCAGAACAAAAAAGAAGCCAAACAAGGAAAGATAATCTTACTCGTATATGTGACATTGACTAAGTTCACAGAATCACTCAAGTCTTGTGTTGTGGTGTCTTGTTTAGTTTTGAGACGTGTTTTCAGCAGACTGTTGGCCACCTCAACAACCTTATCTGCATTTGGCAGGGGGCCCACTGTGACAAACACGAGGCGAATGGATATAAGTGCTTTGCCAAGCCTACAAAGATAATAAATAATATGCATTAAGGTAGGAAATAACAATAAAAATAAAGCAAAAAAGTAATGACTGAAAAAGACTGCTCTTACACTATCAGTGGAGAAGTTGTCAGAGTACTTGCTGTTGTAAACACTGTAAAAGAAAATAATGATGAATGGAGGAAACTTGCAGTTAGATCCTTTGCAATCTATTGTCAGTTTTGACAAACCTATTGGTGATCTAAGCTCTTTTAGGAAGCTGACAGGTTGTATGATATCTTTATCCTGGAAAATGTAATCCATCCGGCCATTAATTTGGTTTGATGTGCTTCTGCAGGAAAAACAGAATGTATCTGTTAAGCATATACAGTATATGCATATATGCAAAGATGCTTTTTTTATGTTAATGTTGAATGTCTAAAGAATGTAAAAAGTGAGTATGTCATGTAGTCTGTTTGCAAATTACATGAAGTTGGTCGACTCAGGATTTAAAGGTTGTCTGTCAGGTTCGTTCAGAAGAGTGTTCAGCTGCAGAAGAAAAATCAAATATTGACAAAATTCTGAAGAACAATTACATTATATCTAAAAACTTGTACTCAGTTATTGCTGTATGCCTACCGCATTGTTGACGACAACCTGAGCCTGTAGATATGTGCCGTTTCTTTGATCAGGATCTTTTGACATGTTGATTTTACTCAGATTAAATTTAAAGATGACAGCATAGAAAGTTGCAGTGATTTCTGTTTGGATATAAAAAATTGATATATTTTTTTTTTTGGTAAAAATTCTACACTTTAAAATCGTTTTTCAAAAGTTTTTCAGATTAAGACGATGACACTTACTCTCATAGGTGACATTCACCACCTTCACCGATTCATTCAGCTTTGACTCTCTAGAATTGTGGAGAGTGTTGATAGCGGTAAGGACCAGATCTTCACTGGGAACCGGAGATGAGGAGTTGAACACCAGCTTGGCTGTGACCACTGCTGAACCATATCTGCAAATAAAGCCCAATTTGTTGAATGTGCACCAAATGCTTGCAATGAAATTGCATCCCCACTTTTACTTGTTCTCAAAAAAGAAAAAAGGAAGACTCACATGAGGTTTGAGGGAGTCACTGAGAAACCGGTTGTTTTTTCTGGAAACGCTGTTGTAGAGGTTGGGAGATATAACTCGTTTAGGAAGCTGACTGGTTTTGCAGCATCTCCATCTTCGAAGACGTATTCCATCCTGCCATCAATCTGGTTTGAAGTGCTTCTATAGAACAAACAGAAGATATCTGTAAGGGACTTTAATCCACATCATCATCATAAAAAAAAAAATATATATATATATATAATTTTCCATGGCTTCAAAGCTAAAATATGCAGACACGTTAAATAAAGATTGTGTAGTGAGTTTGCATCTTACGTGAAATTGGAGGAGTTGGGTTCAAAAACTTGCTTGCTAGGTTCATTCAGAAGAATGTTTAGCTGCAAGAAAAAAATTCAAGCCATTCGTCAACATCTAGTAAAGATTTATACTGTTCCCAGACTTCACTAGTGGGTAAATGCTGGTTACTTACTGCATTATTGACGGCAACTTGCACTTGCACATAACTGTTGTTTCTTAGCTCAGGATCCTCAGGTATGCTGATATTATACAAAGTAATATCAAAGGTGATAGCATAGGAAGTTTCAGAGATGTCTGTTTGGAAAGAAATATCCAGTTTCGATCAGTTAATATTTGACATTATTCACTGGTTTAAACTTTCATAATTTACATGACATTTCGTTCATAATAAAGACTTAAAAAAACTTACTCTGATAGGTAAAACTGACAATCTTTAGTGATTCATTGAGTTGTGACTCTCTAGATTTAAGAAGAGTACTAATAGCACGTCGGACCAAAGCTTCAGTGGGTAGAAATGACACGTTTGAAAATGTCAATTTGTTTTTGACTCTTGCTGCACCGGACACATTTGTTGGCAATATCTTGGGTATACTTGAAGTTTCTGGTTGCAAACTTGAAGTACTTTGGAGCGTTACAAATACATCTGTTTTTGTTGTATTGTTCAGAGGTGCAGTATTGCTAGTAAGAGTTTCAGATGGTGTTGTTTTTATGGATGTGTGACCTGGAATTGTAGAAGCTGGCGATGTTGATGTATTTGTGTTTAAACTTGATGTTACTTGAATTCCTTGAAATGCTGTATTAGCAAGATCTGTTATAATTCCAGTGGTAGTTGTTGATGCAGTTGTAGTTTCTGAATCCATGTTTGGACTTGACGTTGTTTTGGTTGAAAGTGCAAGTGGGGCTGGAGGAGAAGAAGTACTGGTAAAAGCTACAGTTGTTTTTAAAAGATCTCTTGTTGTTACTTGAAATTCAGTTGTTTGTTGAGCTGCAGTTGAGCTTGAAAAGGCGGCTGTTGTTGCGCTTGGATCTGTTGCTGAAATATCAGCTGGAATTGTAGTCAGGGTTGTAATGGGTGCATTTGTGGTTATTGGAGATTCTGTTGTTTTTGCTGGAGTTAAAGTTGGTAATATAGTTACATGTGATGAGGAGATGGGCATAATTGTTACAGCAATAGTTATGGTATTCAGAGACACAGTTGTGATTATTGGAGGTGCATTTGTTGTGGTAAGGAGTGTTGCTTGGCTAAGAGCTGGAGCTGTATTAGTGAAGGCAACAGTTGTGCTTGATAGAGGCGCAGATGTTATTTGAAATGCTGTTGATGTGGTCTCTGCTGTTGTAGTGTCTGAATTTGTGGGCAATGTTGTAGTAAGAGCTGTAGATTTAGAAGTTACAGCTGTTGATGTCTTTGGACTGTTTGTTGTAGATGTGGTTGATAAGCCTGTGGTCGTGGATTCAGAAGTTACAGCTGCTGATGTTGCAATGTTTGTTGTTGCAGATGTGGTTGATGAGCCTTTAGTCATGGTTTCAGCTGTTGTAGTCTCTGAAGTTGTAGGCAATGTTGAAAAAGTAAGAGTTGTGGATTCGGAAGTTACAACTGTTGATGTTGTTGGATTGCTTGTTGCTTTGGATGTGGTTGATGAAGCTGTAGTTCTGGTCTCTGCTGTAGTGCTCTCTGAAGCTTTAGGTATTGTTGTAGTTAGAGTTGTGAATTTAGAAGTTACAGCTGTTGATGTTGTTGGAGTGTTTGTTGTCAAAGATGTGGTTGACGAGCCTGTAGTCATGGTTTCTGCTGATGTGATTGATGAGCCTGTAGTTGTTTCAGAAGTTACAGCTGTTAATGTTGTTGGATTGCTTGCTGCTTTCGATGTGGTTGATGAAGCTGTAGTTGTGGTTTCTGCTGTTGTACTCTCTGTCATTGTAGCCATTGTTGTTGAAGTATGAGTTGTGGATTCAGAAGTTACAGCTGGTGCTGATGATGATGTTGGAATGTTTGTTGTTGTAGATGTGGTTAATAAGCCTGTAGCTGTTGTTTCCCCTGCTGTTCTTTCTGAAGTAGTAGATATTGTTGTTGAAGTATGAGTTGTAGATTCAGAAGATATAGCTGTTGATATTGTTCGATTGTTTGTTGTTGTAGATGTGGTTGATGAGCCTGTAGTTGTCGTTTCAGAAGTTGCTGCTGCTGATGTTGGAATGTTTGTTGTTGTAGATGTGATTGATGAGCCTGTAGTTGCGGTTTCAGAAGTTACAGATGTTGATGTTGTTGGATTGCTTGTTGCTTTCGATGTGGTTGATGAAGCTGTAGTTGTGGTTTCTGTTGTTGTACTCTCTGAAGTAGTAGGTGTTGTTATAGTAAAAGTAGTGGATTCAGAAGTCACAGCTGCTGATGTTGTTTGTGCGCTCGTTCTTGTAGATGCGGTTGATGAAGCTGTAGGTGTGGTTTCTGCTGTAGTACTTTCTGAAGTTGTGGGCATTGTTGTAGTCAGAGTAGTGGGTTCAGAAGTTACAGCTGTTGATGTTGTTTGTTCACTTGTTGTTAAAGAAGCCGTTGATGAAGCTGTTGTTGTGGTTTCTGCTGTTGTAGTCTCTGAACTTGTAGGTATTTTTGTTGTACAGTTGGTTGACGAGCCTGTAGTTGTGGTTTCAGAAGTTGCTGCTGCTGATGTTGGATTGCTTGTTGCTTTGGATGTGGTTGATGAAGCTGTTGTTGTGGTTTCTGCTGTTGTAGTCTCTGAAGTTGTAGGTATTTTTGTAGTAAGAGTAGTGGGTTCAGAAGTTACAACTGTTGATGTTGTTGGTGCGCTCGTTGTTGAAGATGTGGTTAATGAAGCTGTAGTAGTGGTTTTTGCTGTCGTACTCTCTGAAGTTGTTGGTATTGTTGTAGTAAGAGTAGTGGGTTCTGAAGTTACAGCTGTTGATGTTGTTGGTGCGCTTGTTGTTGTAGATGCGGTTAATGAAGGTGTAGTTGTGGTTTCTGCTGTTATACTCTCTAAAGCTGTAGGTATTGTTGTAGTAAGAGTAGAGGGTTCAGAAGTTACAGCTGCTGATGTTGTTGGAGAGCTCGCTGTTATAGATGCGGTTGATGAAGCTGTAGTTTTGTTTTCTGCTGTTGTACTCTTTGAAGTTGTAGGTATTGTTGTAGCAAGAGTAGTGGGTTCAGATGTTGCAATTGTTGATGTTGTTAGTGCACTTGTTGTTGTAGATGTGGTTGATGAAGCTGTAGTTGTGACTTCTGCTGTAGTACTCTCTGAAGTTTTAGGTATTGTTGCAGTAAGAGTAGTGGATTCAGAAGTTACAGCTGCTGATGTTGTTGGAGCGTTCGCTGTTGTAGATGCGGTTGATGAAGCTGTAGTTGTGGTTTCTGCTGTTGTACTCTCTGAAGTTGTTGGTATTGTTGTAGTAAGTGTAGTGGGTTCAGAAGTTATATCTGTTGATGTTGGTGTTGCACTTGTTGTTGAAGATGCGGTTGATGAAGCTGTAGTTGTTGTTGTTTCTGCTTTTGTACTCTCTGAAGTTGTAGGTATTGTTGTAGTAAAAGTAGTGGGTTCAGAAGTTACAGCTGTTGATGTTGTCAGTGCACTCGTTGTTGTAGATGTGGATGATGAAGCTGGAGTTGTGGTTTCTGCTGTTGTTCTCTCTGAAGTTGTAGTAATTGTTGTAGTAAGAGTAGTGGGTTTAGAAGTTACAACTGTTGATGTTGTTGGAGCGTTCGTTGTTGAAGATGCGGTTGATGAAGCTGCAGTTGTGGCTTTTGCTGTCGTACTCTCTGAAGTTGTTGGCATTGTTGTAGTAAGAGTAGTGGGTTCAGAAATTACAACAGTTGATGTTGTTGGTGCACTTGTTGTTGTAGATGAGATAAATGATGCTGTAGTTGTGGTTTCTGCTGTCGTACTTTCTGAAGTCGTTGGTAGTGTTGTAGTAAGAGTAGTGGGTTCAGATGTTACAGCTGTTGATGTTTTTGGTGCATTTGTTGTTGTAGATGTGGATGATGAAGCTGTATTTGTGGTTTCTGATGTCGTACTCTCTGAAGTTGTAGGTATTGTTGTAGTAATAGTAGTGGGTTCAGAAGTTGCAACTGTTGATGTTTTTGTTGCACTTGTTATTGTAGATGTGGTTGATGAAGCTGTAGTTGTGATTTCTGCTGTAGTACTGTCTGAAGTTTTGGGTACTGTTGCAGTAAGAGTAGTGGATTCAGAAGTTACAGCTGCTGATGTTGTTGGAGCGCTAGCTGTTGTAGATGTGGTTGATGAAGCTGTAGTTGGGGTTTCTGCTGTTGTACTCTCTGAAGTTGTAGGTATTGTTGTAGCAAAAGTAGTGGGTTCAGAAGTTACAGCTGTTGATGTTGTTGGTGCATTTGTTGTTGTAGATGTGGATGATGAAGCTGGAGTTGTGGTTTCTGCTGTTGTACTCTCTGAAGTTGTAGTAATTGTTGTAGTAAGAGTAGTGGGTTCAGAAGTTACATCTGTTGATGTTGTTGGAGTGCTCACTGTTGTAGATGCAGTTGATGAAGCTGTTGTTGTGGTTTCTGCTGTTGTACTCTTTAAAGTTGTAGGTATTGTTGCAGTAAGAGAAGTGGGTTCAGAAGTTACAGCTGCTGATGTTGTTGGAGTGCTCACTGTTGTAGATGCGGTTGATGAAGCTGTTGTTGTGGTTTCTGCTGTTGTACTCTCTAAAGTTGTAGGTATTGTTGCAGTAAGAGTAGTTGGTTCAGAAGTTGCAACTGTTGATGTTGTTGGTGCACTTGTTGTTGTAGATGTAATTGATGATGCTGTAGTTGTGGTTTCTGCTGTTGTACTCTCTGAAGTTTTAGGTATTGTTGTAGTAAGTGTAGTGGGTTCAGAAGTTATATCTGTTGATGTTGTTGTTGCACTTGTTGTTAAAGATGTGGTTGATGAAGCTGTAGTTGTGGTTTCTGCTGTCGTACTTTCTGAAGTTGTTGGTGCTGTTGCAGTAAGAGTAGTGGGTTCAGAAGTTACAGCTGTTGATGTTGTTGGTGCACTTGTTGTAGATATGGTTGATGAAGCTGTAGTTGTGGTTTCTGCTGTTGTACTCTCTGAAGTTGTAGGTATTTTTGTAGTAAGAGTAGTGGGTTCAGAAGTTACAGCTGTTGATGTTTTTGGTGCGCTCGTTGTTGAAGATGTGGTTAATGAAGCTGCAGTTGTGGTTTCTGCTGTTGTACTCTCTGAAGTTGTTGGTATTGTTGTAGTAAGAGTAGTGGGTTCTGAAGTTACAGCTGTTGATGTTGTTGGTGC
>JAUCMT010000001.1:19668324-19691445 GCA_032357475.1 Enteromius thamalakanensis
GTCCTGTTATTTATCTTTTGGTATGCATTTCAGAAAAAAATGGTTAGGATTCAGGTGTCGTTGCAAATAGTGATTAAACATGATTAATCCACTGAAAATCCTGATTAATTTGATAAAAAATTTTAATCATTTGACAGCCCTAATATATATATACATTAATTGATGAACAGAAATCCTAGGAGATAGGATTGTATGATGCATACCTCCCTTTTCAATTGTCTTTCTTTAATAAATTGTCAAATCTTACCTCTGTTTCCAGTCTCCTTCCTGCTGAGCGTTACAGGTACACCGCCTCTCAAACCAAGCTCAAATAAGTTCACACTCAGCATGGAAGGATTTGGTCAATATCTGACTCCCAAGGCTCAAGCTGATGAGTCTTGGGAGTCAGTATTGATGTTTATGTGGCGGAATTAATCGAATCAGAGCACTATGTGCTATGGAGCAAGCAGACCACAAAAGATCTGTTCTGTTTGGGTTTGGACAATAATCTGGCTAAACAATTTTACCAAACCGGAGTTCCAGAGTCCCTCACTGAGCTTATAGATCTAGCTTTACTACTGGGAGATTCATCAATGACCATCAAGGAGGTAAAAGATCCACTCTCTCTCTATACCAGGGGTAGTAGTTCCTCCACCAACAGATTGGGAAGAAAAATTCACGACCCAGCGATATATCAATGAGATCAGCCAAAGGAATCAGAAATTTAGTTAAAACGCCACAACCACAGTTTACACCAGAACCACAGCCATATCCAGAGTCTTCACCACAGCCAGAGTCTGCTGCGCACAATACCAGAGCCAGAATCACAACCAGAGTTAATCACGTCAGAGTTAACCACAGTCGGAGTTCACGCTACCAGAACCAGAGCCAGTCTTATCGTTAAAGCCAGATCCAGTCGCGCTGTCCGAGCTAGATCCACAGCCACAGCCAGAGTTTGTGCCGCCGGAGCCAGAACCAATCACGCTGTCCGAGCCAGAGCCACAGCCCGAGTGCACGCTGCCAGAGCCCAAGTGCACGCTTCAATAGCCAGAGCTCGAGTGCACATTGCCAGAGCTCGAGTGCACGCTGCAAGAGCCAGAGCCACAGCCCGAGTTCAAGCAGCCAGAGATCGCGCTGCCAGAGCCACAGCCAGAGTTAACGTTGCAAGAGCGAAGAGAAAAGGGAAGTCTCCCCAAGAAAATTTTGGAGGGGGGCTATAGGGTCCCTCAGCAACCGAAGGCTGCCCATGAGTCACAACAGCCGAGGGCTGCCCATGAGTCACTACAACCCAAGGCCCCCGATCTGCCATGGTCTACCAAGAAACCTGATCCATGGCCTTCCAAGGCCCCTGTTCCGCCATGGTCTATCGAGGCCCCTGATCCATGGCCTCCTAAGGCTCCAGATCCATGAGAGCAGCATTGATACCGTCCTGGAGGCAGTCTATGATGGAGCCTCGCATGGACTCCAGGATGCTCACCCACCCCTCCTCTCATTCCATGGAGGATGTTTTTGAGTTGCGAGGACACACCCTCCGCGAGGGGGAGGTAGTGTCACGCCCGCACAATCGGCTGATCCAGGATCAGCCACTTGCAGCCACTTTCAGTCACCTGATTATCACTGCCACCTGAATCCAATTGGGACAGCATGGTTAAAAGTTCCAACTTAACAGTCACACTTCGACCGGTATTCAAGGTAACATCACTCTTATTTACCTTCTTCTTCTTTTTCTCTCATTTGTGTAGGAGCTTGTGTTTAGGAAAATATTTCATAACCATTTGCTTTACACATTACTGTGGAGTAAAAGAGAAAATAAAATGAATAACTCCTACCTGTTCTCTCTCAGCTCCGTAAGTATGAGGCACATGTCCAGAGAAATGCTCCATTGTGCTGAGTTATACTGCCATAAAAAAATAACAAATGAACTTTTATCATTGAGAGGAGCAGAAATCCTTGAACCATTATACATAGCCATGACAGTTTATATGGTTGTCATTTATAAAACAAATTGGCCTTTTGTTATGTCACTGCCTCACTTATTCCATTCTTTTATGTTTCCTTTTTTTACATTTTTTAAAGCCAACAGTCATATCTTGGCTGCTAGGAAGTCAATCTTTCCACTTTGACAATGCATATTTAACTTTAATGGACATATGCATATATTACACACACTTTGACTTTGCCACAGACTTTGATTGTGTCTAATAAAGGAAGAACATGTATTGGAAGCAAGAGATGTAAAAATCAACTCTGTAACCCAACAAGTCAGGTCTTCCTTTTTCCACATTTACAACTGCAATTAAGTGAAATTTACACTGGGATAAAAATATCTTGCACATGCATTGAAAATCACTTCAATCTCCAGCTAAGTCATTTAACTTTATCTTTAGAAGTAAAGAGATATTTAAGAAAATACACATTCATCATCCAACTTTATAATATATAAAACAACAGCACAACGCAGGTACAGCATGTGCATACACATTAACGTTTTTGCAGCATTATAAAGTCAAATGCATATGCACAATACATAACAACAACAAAATAATAGTAATAACAACAATAGGTCTTTTGTCCAGTGTACAGTACTTCAGTTCAGCATGCAAGTTGACCTAAGTTGACCACTAATATTCACTGTTTATTTCACAAGTTCGTGCTTCCTTATGATAAACAAGGTGTGTTTCCTTTGGCATGCTGTACAGGGGGTGAGCTGAGAGGTCAGCAAACACTGAGCCCTAGTTGGACCCTACCCTAGCGAAGTTTGAGCTATGTGTCCGGCTCAAACCCCGGTCGATATTTGTTTATCAACAGCACTTATTTAGACAATATATATATATATATATATATGCATAATATTTGTGCATTTGTTTATTTAAATAATATTAGTGAATTTATTTATTCATAAATATTTTAATATAGTTTAATACAGTTACTAATACAGTTAATGCAGTTTGATACCATATTTACTTTCAGTTTATGCGCTTTCTATTTTTGTTCTTTGTAGTAAAAATAACACACACACATATATATAAATATATGCATCATTTATATATATACATATTTACTTTCAGTTCACTGCTTTCTATTGATATTTTTGTTCTTTGTTAAAAGAAAAGTGTCTCTTCTTTTTTTCAATATGAAATTGATTGTAGGCCCAGTGTTATATTCATAGAAATCCTTGACGCCATCTTTAGAAGGACATCCAACTCTTACAAAAAATCGTTTGGGCCATTGAGTCTCAATTTTCTAGTCTAATTAAATGTCAAACTACAAAATGTTTGGAAAAGCATTATTTCAATTCCATATTTCATGTAGTGTTTAGCTGCTGTAATGATTTCTGTGTTTCCAGTGAGTTTAGAAAAACAATGAACTGGACAAAATCATAACAATCCATAAAACAGACACTAAATAAAGAGTTTCTGTTGTTTTGCTTTCTAAAAGATTGAAAATCCCCCTAATATTAAGAAAAGAGAAGCCGCATCTAGTTCTCCAACTGTATGAATCACACTAGAGTTTAATGTATTAAACAAACACTCTTTTATCTGCAATGCTTTTTTTCTTTGTTTCTTGTGCAGTAATAATGACTGTTTAACACATAAACAACAGAAAGTGCACTAACATTGTCCTGATGCTATTTACTATTTTGTTTCTTTTAGACTAAGTAGTTTTTTTTTTTTTTTTTTTTTTTGTAGCTTTGTGAGTTTGCACATAAATATCTATGATTAGCATGCAGCACATCTCTTTTGTTTTCAGCTAAAATGCAATCTAATTAAGTAAAGAAAAGAGGGCCAATAAAATGGCTTTAACCCACCATTAAAGTGTTTACAAATGAATTCAGCTGGGTTGAAGATCGCTGTCATGAGAGCAGGTGTAATCAAGCCAAGCAAGCCGAGTAGAAATAATGAACAGTGCTCTACTGCAAAGACACACGATAAGAGTCAGTCCAACAAACAAACCCTGTTAATGCAGAGTCAGACTGCTGCTAGACAAATAACATCAGGCTTGGAAAATGACTGGATTTGTGAGAGCAAAACTAGCTATTATGAAAGTATCTTGTTTGGAGTATCTTACTCTTACTTATTATGAAAGTATCTTATACGGTGATCTGAATGATTTTCCAGTTTTTTGTTCTGTGGTGTTTCATCACTTATTAACCAGCAATGCATAATTGGAAAATAAATAAATATATAAATAAATAAGCCAGGAATGTTTCCTGAAATTGTGGTAACTTTGTGGTAACTGGAAACATATTACAGTCAAACAGCTGATGGAGTAATGACTTCTGCTAAATAAACAGTTCAGTATGAAAACAGTATCAGGTTATTATAGCACCAAAAGTATGCACTGCATATAAATGAAGTACGCTTTACTTCTGTATTAATGCAATTCATTCAGTAAGCAGCTTTCTCTGTGACACTTCTGTTAATAACAAGCATCACGTCTGACGTCATGACTTTCCCCCCACACACACATTCACAGGATGCTACTAAATTTCAAACGCATTTAAAAAGAAATGCCAATTAAGTAACTCATTGAATTAAACATGAATTTATCAATGATGCTCCTTTTTTGATAATTCTGTTGACACTAAGTAATTTTGCACATGCAAGCTTACTCTCATTAGAGTTGTATAACACTTCTGATTAATATCTGCTAACTCTTTATAGTGATGGTCTCACAACAGACCTTTCTGACTATAATTTTTTTGCAAGTACATCAACTTAATATTGTCACGAAGTGTCGCTGAGGTGTTGTTGCGGCCACGTTTTCTCAGCGTGGACAGAGAGGCTTGGACACAAGAAACTTCAGAGTTGAACATTTATTAAATCAAACACGAATGAAAAACAAAGCTGACGAGGCAGCGACCAACGCAGACAAAACTCTTGGTACACACAATGGACTTCAACAACCGACAGGGAGCACAAGACAGAGGAAGATATTTATATCATATGTAATCAAAGACTAGACATCAGACACCTGGACTATACGGACGGCAGGGGATGACACACTAATGAAAGGGCCGGAGCTACAAACAAGGCAAAGACACGAGGAACAGGTAGGTAAACAAAGAACGGAGCACATGGCACGATTAAAAACATACACAGAGCACGTAAACAAAAAGCCTCTGGCATTACAAATATATATAGCTGTCCCTAATACTTTATTAACACTTTAATGAGAATTAGTAGCTATGCAAGTGCAATGTTACTTATAGTCAACATAATGAGTTCAAGGGATCATTAAAATAAGGTGATTGTAATAATAATAATTAATTAGTTAATAATTTTTTTATTAATTAATTAATTTATTAGTATTATTTTTTTTTTTTGAAGAATGAACTCCAAATACTACGTATAAATGGGTATTTATGTTTTATGCTTGCAATAAAGTTCAAGCTCTTACCCAGAGGAGGCAGAAGAGAGAAGGTTAACTATGCTGTTGTCCTGATCTGGCTCTGCTAACAGAGAGATTGTATTGAACGCATCCTTGGAACTTTTCAGTTGTGTGAATGGCTTTAATTGGAGGCACAGATGGTGGCGTTTGAACAGAACCCAACAGCGCACAGACTCTTAAGCCCAGCTATGGGTTTCGCTTCTCTTTACACAGAGAACAATGGCATTGTAGTGCCAGTGACTGTCGCCCAGTGTCGTCCCAAGGCCCCGCGACAGCAACGGGGCCTAAACACACTTGGATGAGAGCTGAAAGTATTGCAGCATCATGAAAATGGGAGATTTATCAAGGGCTTTGCTGCAGTCAGCATGTGTGGGAAGTGTCTCTCTCGCTCTCCGTTATGACTTACAGCTCTATACAGATACATAATCCTGATTCTTATAGCTGTCGGTCTGTTGGTTTGTATCGATGGCTGAATCTGTCGGATCCATCAAAGGTACTGCTCCTGTTTTTCTCTCTGTGGGAGTGATGTGGAGATTTATACTGGCCATGCAATCCTCCTGAGCCAGAGATGAAGAAAACTTCAGGACAGGCTTAAAGCAGGAGGAATAGTGTGTATGAGTGTATTTATGGCCCAATTAATGACAGTGAAACAAAACAGGAACATGAGATAATTGAATATTTATTTTTTTATTTGTTTATTAGTTTGTATGTATGTAACACCAGAATGACTAACAAGATTTACTGCAAATGTATTCTAGAAATAGTTTGCAAATTTTGTATGATATCGTTCATATAGTATGCAAATTACATGGTTAACTAATTGGTAGTGCTTTTTGATATATATATATATATATATATATATAAATGCAATCTATGTTTTCTCATCCATATTAGTTAAAAATTTGTTAAAAAGAGGTTTATTACTTTTCAAATCAATTCATGCAGTTCAATAAACTGTTAAAATGATGACGCTGTGTGTCACCACTTCTCTGAGAGTGGATTGGAAAAAGTAGAGATATTTCATGAATTTAAAATAGCTTTTGTTCATGCTAGGTCGATTTTATTTCAGATAATAGCTTATCAAATAATACATCTCATAGCATAAAACACGGAAATTAAGCAGCAAAATGCAATTGATCCATCAAAAGAAACATGATTTAGTCCTTTTTTAACATCCCAGAGTAAAAACCAGGTCCATCCCTGTTGTGTTACTGTCTTTGTCTGAAATGGTGCCTCTGCGCGATGAGTTTTGATCACGGTGCAGGACATTTTGAATGCTGCTGTATCCTGCTTTTCAAAGATCACATGTAGCTTAATCTTTAAACGACGCTTACCTTTGTAGCATAATGCATAATGGTGACCGCCGGTGAGTAATGAATGATGCAGAGATTAACCTTTAGCCCCTGTGAAGGACACTGATTATATGTGTGTATTAGTGCTTAAGCGTGCCGGGATAAAACAGTCATGTCTTATGTATGATTGCGTTCCAGTTTATCCTTCCTTTCTAGTTTAAGAACAAAGGTAACAGACCCTAAAAGGTGCTCAACAGGCTGCGAATTCACTAGAATAAAGATCTCATCTGGCCCTGGGATGCATTAATCATGCTTGTCCGATCTGTGGACTTGAGCTTTGAGCTTTGAGCTTTGAGCCCTGTGCGGCCTCCTCATGATCAAAAACTCTATTAAAAATCTGTCGAGACTATAAAACCTAAATTTTGCAAGCATGCCTCACACAGCTCTCACTAGCCTCCTGCTGCTTTACTGCATTACTCACACGTATCAAATAATGTTATGGTATAGCATTACTTTCAAGACCCCGAGAAACATTTTAACTAGAGAGATACATGGTTCTGCTCTTATTGGGAACAATTCATCAGTGCATGTTGTTACAGTACATAGAAAAACAGTTTTTTCTACTTTCTACTAGCAATAAAAAAATCACATCCTGTCCATTTCTCTCATTTTGTGAAGCTTGCATACACCCAAATAATGTGTTAATAATTGGATGGCTCATATATCATTGTTCTACTCTGAGTAATGGAAATTAGTGGATGTATACATTCTACTAGATATGCAACGGTTTTTGTTTTTTTATCGAACCGTTCGGTTCGCCCTGTTCAGTTCTGCACACCCACGTGGACCGCGATATTTCGGTAGCCTATTTGAGGCATTAAACTTTCATTTTAATTAAAATTGGCATTTTCTGTGTATTAAGCGCATAGACAATCAGGCGATGGTCTGAACTTCTCAAGACTAGACTGGCTCAGGCTTCATAGGTTAAGCTTATGGGGCTGATGATCGAATGACTCAGAAAACCCGAAAACTCGAGAGACGAACGAATCAAGCTAATGGCTTATGGGGCTGTCACGTGAGGAACGAACGACAATGTTATGCATCAAAACTGAACCGTTACCATGGGCAGAAAACCGTGATACAAACCAAACCCTGGGCCCATTGTACTGTTGCATCCCTACATTCTACTAACATAAGTATATTTGCATCTACATGTCAACTAGCAGTGATTAGAGTATTAGTAAACGGTCTGCTTCTAACCTATGCTCATTAGAAATCCGTGCCTCATCATGCATTTCTGCAAAACTGAAAAAAACATACCTATACAAATCGCTTCGACTTTACATATGGGAACTCGCCAGAGAGACCAATTGCCTTTGAGCTTTATACAAAAGGCCAATGAATATTGGTGTACGCTTGATTGCACTCCGGTGCACCTCATCACTGTGCATTACAAGAAGGCAAGAGCGCTGTGCACATGCAGCTTTTCGCTTCAGAGCCTTCGCCGTTCAGAGCTGGAGATCCCCTTTAGAGGATGGAGACCCGACCCGAGGCTCGGTCACATCAGCGCGAACGTGCGCCTCTGTTATAATGACGCTTTTTGCCCTGTGTGCACTGATGATCTCATCTGTTGACATTTCCGAATGTAGCAGATGTGTATTTAAGAACTAATTTTTTGATTCCACTTGCCATGACCACGTTTGGGGTTTCCTGCCACTATGCTGACTTGGAAGGTTGGCACACGTTGCTGCTTCCCAGTTTGTATGAGACGTCACAGTGGTATGTCACGCAAGTTTTGGCAGTCACTCAATTAGGGCTATATTTAGTTTAACCCTCTGGGGTCTGAAGTGATTTTGGGGCCCATGAGATGTTTGGACATGCTCTGATATTTGAGCTTTTTTCAGCTACTTAGAACATATCATTGACCATTATAAATTGATAAATGATAAATTCAAACTAAATAATTGTATGATTGTGACTGAAATCCATTCTATAATGCACACTTAGATGACACGTAGTATTTTTATTTTCTCTCTCTCCCAGCGTCGTGCATTGCTGCCACGCGCTGATCTATATGCTGCACGAGCCATCATATGTGTTCTCCAGAATAAATGAGGACGTGAAGTCAAGTGTTACAGTAGTTTGTTTCATATTTTCTGCACAGATAACAACGCTACACGAACGCCTTCCTACAGTTGCTTAATAAAAGCGGGCTTTCCACAAAAAAAAGTGCATGAGTCATTAATATGAGAAAAAAAAAATAGATCGGGCTGGGACCGGGCTCGGACATAAATATCTTAATGCCTGTCAGGGTAGGGTTCGGTTACTGCTCTGTCAGATGCGGGCTGGGCTTGAACAGAAATATGCGGCCCGATCCACACTCTAACGCCTGTTTCACACATACTCTGTATGCAGTCCGTGTGCGTTACGTATGCGGTGCGGAAGCAGAAAGCGGTCATTTTGCTTTCACACAGGACACGTTTGCAGTGCGCTACGCTGACGCTGGTTCAATCCTTGATTTTATGCAAAACCAATACAAGAATAGTTTCCCATTCTGTGTTTTGTAAATGTGAATGCTTAGATGTCTTGAGACAGCTTTATTAGCATTATATAATTGTCTTTATTTTGCATCTAGTGTGTGTTGTTGACAAGAGAAAGGTGGTCCCGCTCTATATGTTGTTACGAAGACTTCAGAGAAGGAGGAGACGAGTGTGGGTTCACCCGCTTAACCAGCGGAGAAGACAACTTGGAGCATATCACCACCTTGTCTCAGAACTTCATCTTGAGAGTGACCGGCACATGAAATACTTTAGAATGATTGGATGAGTGGATTAAACTCCCCCTCTTCCTCCAACGATATAAAAAGTAATTTTTGTAGAAAAAAACAAACATACAGTATCCGATCGCATTATGCAAGTTTTATAGAAGTACTGTGCTCATTTATGTATTTTCCTTTTTTTATTTCTTTATTTATTTATTGGATTTATTTTTCTAATTTACTGTGTACAAAGCATCACACATGAATTGTGCGTAAATTACGAATTTATTACAATTTAATGCCAATCCAAGTTATTTTTTCCTACAAACAATCTGCTGTTCCGGATTGCAGCACAGCAAAGATAGACTGCCGAAACGATCGCTGCACTGCTGCAAACGCACCGCATCTGCAACACACTGCCGGACAGCAACCGTGTGCAGTGTGAATGCTCTGATCCGTTATCATGGGTGCGGAAAAAAATATGCAATGTAAACGGACTGCATACGGAGTATGTGTGAAACAGGCGTAATCCCCTTGGCTGTATTCAAGTTGACAATTGATCTACTGAAAAGAGTTCCTACGATCTTTTGCTCTCTTATCTGGCAGCGTTCACTGGGTGTCTGCCATCGGATCCTGCGAGTCAGTAACGGCTCCCATCCGAGGCATGTGAGCCTTCGTCTGCTCTCGCGGGCAGGGCCAATCATGCTGCTGGGTAGGCTGCCACCGCCTTGCATGCTTTGGCAATGCTGCAGGTCTACCAGGCTAAGGCGTTAAAACAGCTGCACGGGAACGGTCCTGACCAAAGGGCGATACAGGAACTCCGCGTCGCGACGACTTCGCTCTCCGTACGATGAAGTTCGCAGTGCGTGCCCTTGGCCAGGTGACGTCCACAGTTGTGGTCCAGGAGAGACTTCTCTGGCTGAATCTGGCGCAGGTGGCAGACATCGACAAAGCACTGTCGAGGACTTGGCCCAGGACTTCTTGACAGTCCTGCAGCAGACTGAGGCGATGTCACACATTTTGCCGAAGGTGCACCCCACGGTAATTAACAATTAATAACTGAATGACAGTGGTGATTCATTTCTGAATACATTCAATACATGATTACCATATGTTTTGGTCTTGATTTAAACTTTATTATTAATTCAATTACATTGTGAATTTCCATGTATTGACATTACATAACTTAAACATAAACAAATCAAATACACTTAATGTTATTCAAATGCATCAGTGTAGAAACACATGAACACTGAGCAGTGTGGTGACTTTTGATCTTACCTGTTTTATTCACAAATGACTCATGCATTTGAATAACATTAGGTATATTTGATTTGTTTATTTTAAAGGTATGTAAATAAATACATGGAAATTCACCAAATAATTAAATTAATAATAAAGTTTAAATCAAGACCAAAACATTTGGTAATTGTGATGAATACTCAGAAGACTGGGGATCCATTCACTAGCAGTTTATTAGCTCGTAGTCAGACAGGCAACATCAACACTGCAATCAGAACAACAAAGAATAGACAAGACAATACCAGGTTCGGGCAGAAGTTCGGGGTATCAGTCAAGAGGCAGAAGTCGGTAAATCCAGGCATGGGTCGGGGCAACAGGCAAGAATCATAAATGATAAACAGTCCAGATGGCTGGGATGATAGCCAGATGTTAAGCTTAAGTTGATGTTTAGATGCTTGCCATAGGCGGGAGGTGAACTGGGGGCCTCGATCTGTGATGATGTCTTCGGGTATGCCGTAAAACCTTAACACCTGCTCCACAATGACTTGAGCGGTCTCCCAAGCTGTCGGGAGATTAGCCAGAGGTATGAGCCTGCACGCCTTGGAGAAGCGGTCGATTATGGTTAATACTGTCGTGAATCCATTGAAGGCCAGCAGGTCAGTGACAAAGTCCATAACAATGTGGGACCACGGTCTTTCTGGGATAGGCAAAGGCTTTAGGAGTCCAGCTGGTCTCTTATGGGAGGATTTTGTTATGTTGCAGGTAGGACACTGACGGACAAATAGTATCACATCTGAGGTTAGTATGGGCCACCAAAACCTATTGGTGGTCAGTTCTGAGATGGCAGTGATTCCTGGATGGCCTGCGTCATGAATGTTGTGAAGTAATCTGTTACGGATGGGTGCCGGCACATAAACGCAATCTGAAGGGCATTCTGGAGGTGTGGGGTCATTATCCTGTGCTTCAGTTATCTCATCCATGATGTCCCAGCGTATGGGAGCTACAATACAGGGAGGGGGAATTATGTATTCTGGCGGTTCAGGGCTAGTCGGGGGGTCAAATTGGCTTGAGAGGGCGTCCGCTTTGCCGTTCTTGGAGCCTGGTCTGTAAGTAAACTTAAAATCGAACCTGGTAAAGAACAGAGCCCATCATGCTTGCCAAGAGTTCAGTCTTTTGGCACTGCGGTTATATTCCAAGTTCCTGTGATCGGTAAGCACAAGGAAAGGCATTTTTCATCCCTTCAGCCAAAGACTCCACTCCTCAATGGCTGAATTCATGGCCAGTAACTCGCAATCCCCGACATCGTAGTTACGCTCAGCTGGGGAAAATTTATATAAGAAAAAAGCACATGGGTACAACTTGCCTGGATTTCCATGTCTTTGTGACAGAATAGCTCCGATACCGGTGCTGGAAGTGTCTACTTCGACTGTAAACTCTCTCTCAGGATGACGAAGTATCGGAGCTGACATGAACCTGGTTTTTAGATCGGTAAAGTCCTGTTTCCTCTGCGGAGTCCATTTCAGCACTGTGGGGCCCTTCTTAGTCAGGGAGGTTAATGGAGCTGCTACCTGACTGAAGTTCGGCTGGAGGTCCTTGATGGTGCGTGGGAGAGGCCAGTTTAGCACTGAGTTGACTTTGATCTAGTCCATGGTAACTCCTTCTTGGCTGATGACATATCCAAGGAATGTTACACTGGTCTGGTTGAACTCACATTTAGGCAGTTTTGCGTACAATTGATGCTGGATCAGGTGCTGCAGGACTTTTCAGACATGTTGAACATGGAGATGGAGGTTCTCAGAATAAATAAGAATGTTGTCGATGTACACAATGACATAACGGTTGAGCTCCTCACGGAATACATCATTGACGAGAGCTTGAAAAATGGATGGACTGTTTGACAGACCAAACGGCATGACCTGATACTCGTAGTGCCCAGTGGTTGTTGAGAAGGTGGTTTTCCATTCATCTCCCTTTTTGATTGTAATCAAATTATAAGTGCTTCTGAGGTCCAGCTTGGTGAAATAATTTGCCCTTCGAAGTTGTTCCAGAGCGTCGGGAAACAATGGCAGAGGATAGCGATATTTGACTGTCACCTCATTGAGTCCTCTATAATCTATGCAGGGTCTGAGACTGCCATCTTTTTTTTAACGAAGAAAAAACCCGGGAGAACTCCATGAATTCCTCATATGTCTTTCCATGATGGTGACAGGCCAGCTCAGATTGTAGTT
Source organism: Enteromius thamalakanensis (assembly GCA_032357475.1). Taxonomy (NCBI): domain Eukaryota; kingdom Metazoa; phylum Chordata; class Actinopteri; order Cypriniformes; family Cyprinidae; genus Enteromius; species Enteromius thamalakanensis. The sequence continues at coordinate 19,681,215 of JAUCMT010000001.1, forward strand.
ATCTATTCAATCCTTTTCGGTACAAGGCCTTTAAGGGTTCCGGGGGCCAGCCGGTACGAGCCGCCAGGGTGCAGAACGGGGTCTCCACGACCAACGGGCACTACGAGTACCTAGTGATGCCCTTCGGCCTGTCTAACAGTCCAGCAGTGTTCCAATCGCTAGTCAACAAAATCTTCAGGGAAATGCTAAACAAGTTCGTCATTGTATATATAAATGACATTCTGGTCTACCCCAAGGACTATGCCAGTCACTTACTTCATGTGAGGGAGGTGCTTCAGAAACTCATCAAGCACAAGCTCTACACCAAAATGTCGAAATGTGAGTTCCACCAAACCAAGATCTAGTTCCTGGGCTACATCATAATCCAAGGGCGTGGCTATGGATGAGGGCAAGGTCACAGCTGTGACGAACTGGCCACAACCACAGACATTCAAGGAGTTACAAAGTTTTCTGTGCTTTGCAAATTTCTACCGGCGGTTCATCCGTGACTTCAGCAAGATAGCAACCTCCATGACCAAGAAAGTTTACAAGAAAGGAAACCTGCCTTGGTCAGAGGAAAGCATGAAGGCCTTTCACGAAACTGAAAGCCTGTTTTACCACGGCCCCTATCTTAAGACATCCCGACCCAGAAAAGCAGTTTGTTGTTGAAGTGGATGCTTCCAACGCAGGCATAGGAGCCATACTCTCACAACGTCATGGGAGCCCAGCCAAACTTTATCCCTGCGCCTTCTACTCCCACAAGCTTAATCAGTCGGAACACAATTATGATGTGGGAGACCGCTAGCTTCTTGCCCTCAAGGCAGCGCTTGAAGAATGGCACCACTGGCTGGAGGGAGCCTGAGAACCCTTCCTCGTGCTGACCAACCACCGCAACTTCCAATATATTCAGAGCACCAAAAACTGAACGCTAGACAAGCCAGATGGTCTCTGTTCTTTACCAGATTCGAATTAAAAATTACCTATCGACTCGGCTCCAAGAACACTAAGGCTGACGCCTTTTCTAGGCAGTTCCACGCACCCTTGTTGCCTGCCCAGCCAGAAAACATCATACCTCCCTCACTCATTCTGGCACCTGTGCAATGGGACATAATGAGAGAGATTTTTAGACATGCAGGGGACTGAACCTGTTCCAGCAGACTGCCCGCCAACTAAGACGTACGTCCCCGAACTGCTCTGCCAACGAGTGCTGCATCTTATACACGACAACCCATATGCAGGTCACCCTGGAATCCTGGCAACCATCAAACTCACAGCTAACCACTTCTGGTGGCCGACGCTGGCCGCGGACCTCGCAGCCTTCATGAAAGCCTGTACTATCTGCCAGGTTTCCAAGTCCTCAAGACAACATCCCGCAGGGCTGCTCTGCCCACTGCCCGTCCCACAAAGACCCTGGTCCCATCTGGCAGTGGACTTCGTGACTGACCTCCCTCATTCCAACCACTACACCACAGTGCTTACGGTCATCGACCGTTTCTGTAAGGCCTGCCGTCTTATACCTCTCCCCAAGCTACCAACCGCCTGGGAGACTTTCAAAATTATGGCCTGCCTGAGGACATAGTGTCTGACCAGGGCCCTCAGTTTACGTCCAGAGTTTGAAAGGCTTTCTGCACCCATCTGGGGATTAACGTGAGCTTAACGTCAGGCTACCACCCAGAGGCTAACAGACAAGCAGAGCGAATAAATCAGGAGCTGATCCGGTTCCTCGTACAGCCACACACATCAGAATGACTGGAGTCAGTACTTAATTTGGGCTCAATACGCCTAAAACTCCTTACGGAAAGCCTCCACCCGTAGGACCCCATTTCAATGCATACTGGGCTACCAACCACCCTTGTTCCCCTGGTCTGGCGAACCCTCTGACCTCCCAGCCGTAGATCACTGGTTGCACAGGACTGGACATACCTGGGACTCCGTCCACGTCCACTTGCAGAGTGCTGTACACCGACTTGCAGACCAGGCCAACCGGGACCGACGACCCAGTCCTGTCTACGAACCCGGCCAGTGGGTCTGGCTATCCTCCCGGGACCTCTGCCTCCGTCTACCCTGCCGCAGGCTAAAGTCAAGGTACGTGTGCCCATTCAAAATTATGGCCAAATTACTCCTGTCTCATATCGTTTAGATTTACCACCAGAACATCGTATCTCACCCACTTTCCATGTCTCTCTGCTTATGCCCGTAGCTACCCCTGAAGGAGAGAAGAACCAGGACAAGGTTGCGACTCCAGACATCCCTCCCCTGGCGCAAGAACTAGAGGACATCTACCAGGTCCACGAAATCCTGGATTACCGATGCCGAGACAGGATGCTGCAGTACCTGGTTGAGTGGGAGGGCGAACACCCGGACAAACCAGCCCCCAGACCTTGTGGCAGACCTTGGCGTCGTCAGCATCCTCGCTTCAGGAGCCATGGAGGGGTTCTGTCACAAGTCGCGCATCCATAGCTCTCTCCGGAAGACAGCAGCGGGAACCTTCGCCCGATTTCTAAGGTTTCTACCCGGCCCCGTTTCCCCCACATACCTTGGCCGCTTCCGCTCCCGATCACCCGCCATTTTGTGGCCTATTTAAACGGAGACTGGATGTTTGTTATTTGCAAAGTTTTAATTTGCCCTGCAGTCAACTCCCAGCATTTTTCCTTCTTGCTTTCTCTGTGTTTATTTGGATTTGTTATTGGACTTTGATACTCGCTGCCTGCCCAGACCCTTTGCCTGGACTATCGTTGTGATTACTGGATTTCCCTGTTGATTCTGTCTGCCTGTGATTTTGACTTCAACCTGTTTGACTACGAATAATAAAAGCCTGCAAATGGATCAAACCGACTCAGGTGATACGTCACACTTACAGTAGCACTCAACGCTTTCTGTCAGAATTTTTAAATCTTTCATTACTTGAAATAACATTATAATAACTAAGTGATAATGTACATCTTTATTTAGTTATAACAACTGGCTTGATGTACATTATACCACTTATTGCATGACTGCTTGCCACAAAAGTAAATAATTAGACATGAAACACTGACCTAAGTTTAATATTTGAACACAAAAGTTTTATAAAGCAGATTCAGGTGTAACTCATTCAGGTGTAAATATCATTAATTAAAAAAAAACAACAACAACATTGTACTGTAGCTCAAACAACTATCATTGTTTGGCTGGGAATGCAGTAACTGATGATGTGCACCATGCATAAGAAATGAGATGCACTGAATGTACACACAATTACTTATCTGAGATGTGAATGTATGTGTTTTCCTTCTTCCTTATAATTTATGAACAATGCATATTTACATAACTAAATAAAGAAACAAACACTAAATAATCAAAAATACTTAAAAAATAAATAAATAAAATCCAGAAAGAGATATTTCATGAGGAGTAAATCAGCACGTTAGATTTCTTAATTTCTTAAAGATCACACTATTTATTCACCCATCCACACACACATATTTAATTACGATTTCATATTCACTTCATATTAAATTAATATTGATTTTACCCAACTTTGAAGTTTATTTTATTTCTTCAGGTAGCAGGGAGAGTTTCGATCTGCTGGAACGTCAGTTTTATCTTCAAGGTTATCTGATTTAACTTATTATCTGAAGGTACTGCTGCCATGGATACTGTGATTTGTTTGGTGTGTCCTCTAAAAGGCTGTTTGACATGCTGTGCTTTGGAACATCTTTGAGAGCACATGAGTTGGCCGGTCAAGCTGGTTCATCCCTGAGTGCTGGGATATTAACGAAAGCTCTGCTTTGTCACACCCTGTTTAAAACTACTTTACTACACACTTAGAAATAAAGGCTCCAAAAGGAGGTTTTCAAAGTGATGGAGTAGAACCATTATGGAAACCTTTCCCCGTAGCCCGAAGAACATTTTAATACCCAAAACAACTTTTTCTGTGCAGTAGAAATGTGAGTCTGATCTCAAGATAAACATATACTAATTTTAATGATCCAGCTGGATGTGCCAGCTTAGGCTACTGGATGGCACTCCACCGCCAAACAAACTCTTTGTGTTTCTGTCTCTGTTTTCATGCCTGTACTCAATGAATGTACTTCAATGAACTCATGTCTCCGCCCACCTTGTCTGTTGTTATGGTTTCTCATTCATGTCTCCGCCCATCTGATTCGTTGTCATAGTGTTTCATTCTAGTCTCCACTCAATAACCTAATTATCATGTGTATTTACATCCCCGGATGTCTTTGTGTTCTCATGGATCATTAAATGAATGGATGATTGTTTGGAGTCTACCCTGGTTAGCGTTCCTTGTTTCCCTGTGTTATTGTCATTGGATTTATTGTTATCGACCTCACCTGCTTTGAATATCGTCTTTGCCATTGTCATTTGTGCATGGTGTTTAAAAAAAAGAAAAAAAAAGAATGAGTGAACGCTGACATCAGAGCTGTGTTTTTGTATTTTTCTCACGGTTTTTACAATGAACATGGAATGTTGAAGTATATGTCAAGTGACTGAAAGAACAGAAGGGGGATTAAAGAATCCTTATTATCAAGTGGCAGTGGTATATGTCTTTGAGACTGATAGAAAAAATAATAAATAATTTGATACAATGTGTATACAGTATTTGTTTACACAGCGTTCTTAAGTAATTGTGGGTTAGGGCATTTTTGTATGTATTTAGCCAGTCAGTGTACACTTACGTCACTGATAGTTTATAGTACTTTTTTATACACTACTCTGAAGAAGCAGCAAATTTAGTTCCTCCAAACGGAGTTCCTGGGCTGCATCCGTTTTCTCATGCCCTTCACTTTCCTCCGTCTTATTCACTCGAATGTACGTCATTTATTGCATTGCATGAGTGCACACTACTGCAGAACCCTTGCAATGGTCTCAACTGGAACATCCCAAGCCCTTGATCTCTTAGAATCAGCATATTTCCAATAGGGCTGGGCGGTATACCTTTTCATACTGAATATCGGTGTTTTTTAAATTTTTTTATGATCTTCATTTTTCATATACCGCAATACGGGTGAGTGTATGCGTACAAAGTGTCGGGAACACAAAGCGGTGGAATGTCCCGCCGACAAGCTGTATGCGTCTGCATTAGAACGGTGGAAGCACGGCCTGTGTGTGTGTTGAGCGCTTAACAGCATGGACGAAGAAAATAAGGTGCGTTCGAGATGTACTACACTAGCCTGCCACGTATTGTGCTGAATTAACGTTTTCGTATTGTGCTGAATTAACGTCATTTTGGCAGACCATACAACTTTTTTCCTTGAACGTAGCGGAAGAACTGAATGTGATTTTCATTATTAATGTTTTGTTTGAATATCATATATTCAATATAAAAATGTATTACCTACAGGAACTTTTTAAAGAAAAAAACACGCAGCACACATCCTGCCTGTCGTCCCATAATCTGACCAATTAGAATAAAGTGTGTCGTCATCAAGGCTTTCGCAGCTGATTTTGAGCAACTGAATCGCCTGTCCTCAGTGACTGCTCTCGTTTTGCTCTCACGGTACTTTGATAGCACATGTGATCAAAAGGCGGCTGCTGCGCCGATCAAAGTTGGACAAATGATCTTACCAGAATGCATTTTGTAAGACGGCAGCCGTGGAAATACTTCAGCTTGAAAAAAAAAATCTGACGTTGATCAAACAACCATCATATGTAAATGTTGTCATCTAGTCATGAATGAAAAAAAAATACCGTCAAATACCGTGACACCGATATAATTTTGAAAAATACGGTGATATAAATTTTTGGTCATACCGCCCAGCTCTAATCACACTTCAGAAATCAAATGAGTGTGTAAGTATATGAGTGTTTAAAAACTACAGGTAAATGTGCGGGAAAAAAACACATCAAAACCGACTGCAAGAGTTTGTTTACTACCGAGCTTAGATGTCCCTTAGTATTTTAGCCACTCACTTTTTATCAATTGTGGCTATGTTTTCAACAAACTGATTAGAATACTTAGCTATATCAGATTGTAATACAAACAGCTATATTAATATGTTGATAATACTTAATACTTGATGTTTTAGCTGTCACTACCAGTAAAAGTTCCAAAACTATAACAGGTATTTCAATTGCTTCTGAATTGCATTGCAATTTTATTCATGAGATTCTAGTATTTGTGTATGAAGCTGCTTTTCCACGACAGGTTTAAAAAAAAAAATAGTCAATTCAGACTTCTTCTTTTTGGACTTTTCTCATGTTACACCTCACAAGTCTGACCTTCTTCCTTTAACTCTGAATTACATACAAAACTTTTTTATTTTTTATTTTTACTTTTTGATTTGCGGCAGAAACAGACTTTCATATTTACAGCTTGGTTAGGTTGCTAGTAGTTATTAGTATTTAATCCAGCTTTACTAGCACCTGCTACTAGTATCCACTCCTAAATACAACATAAATATAAATATAACATAACATGAACAAACAACATTTTTCTTTTTGTTTGACTCAAAATGCAAAGGCTACTCAGAATTGCTCAATTAAAAATGTCAATATAATAAAATAAACTATGTTACTAATCAAAAAATAAATTTGTAGCAAATTTACAAAATATCTTCATGGAACATGATCTTTAGTTAATATTATAATTGAATTTATAAAAGAAATCGGTCGTTTTGACCTATACAATGCATTTTTGACTTTTGCTACAAATATGCCCGTGTTGCTTAAAACTGGTTTTGTGGTCCAGGGTCACAAATAATAACATAAAAGAATTTTCAACTACGTCTTTATAATGAATGAATGTAAAAGTGGCCTGCCACAGGTAGAGTGCTGCGCTGCTGATCTTCATCTTACCGGTGTCCTGTCTGAACTGATGCATGGAGTGTAGATCGATGATGTAGGGCGACAGGCGGCTGTCAGCTCGGCCTAAAACGACACTGCCGCCGCGGGGATCGCTTCTGATCACCGCCTCTATGTGGTGAGACACGGCTGGGCTGTACGGCCGCCATCGCCCGTGCTCGTTGAGCCATTCCCAGACGACCGCGGCGGAGGCCAGCAACATCGTGTCCCTATAAGTACAATAGAAAAACTAGTTACGCATCACTAACCGTTTTGTGAACGCGTGAGGACAGATTTGCTCATGTTAAGCACTGTAATGTTATACTGACTGGTCTGTATAACAAAAGAGAATGTGTTTTGAACTCGTTTACATGTTAGAATCGCAGGTGTACTCACATTTGTTTGTAGGGGACGCTTACGCGTGAGCTCGCAGCATCAGGAAAGAAATCTCCGTCTCGCTTCTTCCATCTCCTTAAGAGTGTCTCGCTTCTTCCAACTCCTTACGAGTGTCAACAAACAGTGAAGGGACCGATGTTCTCCTTCCTTATTCTACACATTCGGCGTCGACTGTTCCCCGGTTTCTGCTTGTTCTCCTTCTTAATAACTTACTTCCTTGTGCGATTTATCGAAAAATGTGTAGAGTTCGAGTAAACGATGTCTGGTGAACCGCTTGTGGTTATGTGTGACGCGAACTGAGTTGAAGAAGTGACTCCGAACACCTCCCCAGCGTTACACATCGGTGTGAGTAAAGTACCCAACTCGTGCTGGAAAGTCCGATTCATTTCCGCGAATCGGTTCTTTTGAACAGAAAGAAAGAACCGTTTGAAAGTGAGTCGTTAACATTAACACTCTTTTTTTTTTGTGATCATGCAAAGTATTTATTGAAAGAACTGTTACGGAAAGAACCCTATTTTATAATATCTTGCCAGCAAAAGTAGTAGGCTATGCTAATTACTTTGTCACAGTGTGATTCAAATAATGGGATGTTTGTTTGTTTGTTTTTCTAAAGTATGAAAGCTGCTTACAGTCACTGTTCTCCGTCCAATAAATTGGTGAGTTGGTTTAAAAACCACTCGAACCGATTCAGTTTGATTCATGAACAAAGGACGATTCATTCACAAATCAGACATTGCTAAGATTTAATGCAGCACAGATGCCAAAACCTGTTTGGTTGGTCATGTTTTTTCATGTAGTTTGCAGGTGAGCAACTAATATGCTGTATGTGTTGCAACCGAATAAAAAACAACAACAATAATTCGTATATATTATTTAGTAATTGCATTAATAAACTGACCTAATTGTAACTGATTTGCTTAAATAAACACATTTAGGTTGTAAACTGTTGATGTATATCGAAACATAATTATGAAATATGATGCAGAAGAATAGAACATATCCAAAATATGTTTTATACTAAAAGAAATTAAAGCATTGATTGTCAAGCCAGCCATGTGTCAAATATGTTTGAGAATAAAAACTGACAGTCCTCAATTACAATTACGTACAATATTAGCCTATTAATGCAATTAAATAATTGGGATCATTTGTTGAGAACACATTTTTAAACATTCAATGATTTATTTATTTATTTTTTTACATAATCACAGTCAAGCAATTAAATAAGTTATCAAGCAGACTATAAGCAGTAACATTTAATTAGTATTAACAAAAAAGAAATAAAAGGTTTCCTTATACATAATGGATAAATCATGTGTTTTTAAATCAGTGTCTTCCTTTTACAGGCCCGTAGCCTAGTGCAATTGTGGGGGTTCTTTTTTAAAAAAGTGGACCTTTTTTCTCAGTATTTTGTATTTGAGTAGGCCTATATTACAAAATATTACCAATATTTATCTAACAATAATAATATACAAATATTATGGGGAAAAGACCCCCGTAATAATACCCCCCTCAGTTAATGTACTTACAAGACTGTGGGATGGATAAAAAAATATTGTGGGCTTATTTTATTTTATTTTTTATGTAGCAATTATTCATGATAAACTTCATTCAAATGCTGTCTACACCGCGTATACTAGAAGGCATCGCCTATGATAATAGAATAATACATTTACTATTTTAATATAATTATTTATTAATTCAAAATAAAATGTTAATAAATCATAATATATGCTCAAGACTGCTCAAGAAAAGGAAATATTCTGTGTGTGTGATGTGGGGTTGATGATTATACCACTTAACTAGCGTTAGCAATTTGATTTTGAGGTAGTACAGAGACTACTCTGTTGACGCTGCTGCCCGCTTTCTCTTCCGTCTCTCGTGCTCTTTTCGACCCATATTATACACCGTTGGATGCCGCCTCACAGATTTAAAAAACGTCAGTTGCTGCGCAGATTTGTCACATGTTGCGTTTTTTTTTTGTAAATTGTTTCGTAATAACGTGTTATTTTAAATAATGCCCTACAATTTTGATCTGTCTCAGAAATATATATATTTTTAAATAATAATAATAACTATAACAATAATAATAACAACAAAAAATCTTTATCTTTCCACAAAATTGTAGTATGGAGTCAATAGATGAGCATGTTTTTGGTCAACATAAAGACTTAGAAGCTCAATAGAAACAATCTCAGAAATTCTAATGGTTTCCATTAAAATACCATTATAAACCATCGACCTTTTCCAGTAAAACCATTACCAAATTCCTTTTTTGTAGTGTGTTTTGGGCATTTTTCCAATAGGATGTATCGTCCCACCAGTAGAATCCATAACATAGGCTACCAATAGACACCATTGTAGTTTCCATCGCAGCGCCATCTGTCGTTTATACAGAGAACCTCAACATGAATTTTCGCTTCTAAAAGAAGTCGGTAAAAGATCCAGTTGAACTCCTAAAATGAACATTTACAAATAAATATCCCAGTGCAGCGATATTGGACACAGACCTTGTCTGATCTAAAAAGATTCCAGAAGCATTGGCGGTATCGTTACTACAAACCACAATACCAGATTAACATGAAATTGGTTTAATGTAGTAAGTATATTTTATTGTCTCTGTTTAGAATCGGCGGTAACAAAATACTTTATAGGCCCCAGCGAGATTTGAACTCGCGACCCCTGGTTTACAAGACCAGTGCTCTAACCCCTGAGCTATGGAGCCTGCCGAAAATATCTCAGAGAATAGTCTAGGAATTCATACTGTACAGTTTGATCTATTACATTATAGAACAATCTTTTGAAAACAACTTCAATTCAGACATAAAACCTTCGATTTGTTTACGGAACGTACCATAATGGCACGTTAGAGACATTCAGACTTCAGATTTGTAAGCGCTAATCGATGTTGCTTAGCCATTTTGTAAAAGGCGAGGAAAAAACCCGAGTTGATAGTCGGCAAGTAACCCTAGATGTCGCTGTGACACATGTCATGCCAGGAGCCCGGATAGCTCAGTCGGTAGAGCATCAGACTTTTAATCTGAGGGTCCAGGGTTCAAGTCCCTGTTCGGGCGCG
>JAUCMT010000001.1:19691545-19708392 GCA_032357475.1 Enteromius thamalakanensis
GAGCCCGGATAGCTCAGTCGGTAGAGCATCAGACTTTTAATCTGAGGGTCCAGGGTTCAAGTCCCTGTTCGGGCGAACAAGCTTTTTGCAATCATGTGTAGCTCATAGCTTTTAATGTGAGGAGGAGATATCTAATGAATTCACATAGACATATATAGGTCAGTATACATATCTATGATGAATTCAGAAGCCAAGACACTGTAGGAAAGTAAAGTTTAACTTTGTATATCATTAGTGAATTTGCAACTTCATTTGTTAACTAGATAGTGATTTATATGATAGATAAAAGAGAATGGTCGCCCAGGGAGAGTTATTAAAATGCTGATAAAATTAGTTGCTGTGGACAGAAACACGGTAATTAAACAGCTGCTCGTCATTGCCTGTCATACGTCACTACGTACAGTAGGTGGCAGAAATAGGTCGCAGTGCAATCAAAGTTCAGTAATGCTCCAGCAGAAGAAGATATAGAGCGCTCCTGGAAGATTCTGGAAGTCTCTTGTTTGGCACACGGAGTCATAAGACGAGAAAGGATTTCACCACAATATCCACGGTACTTGACGATTTGTTAAAATAAAATGGCATTGATCAAGTGATTGTTGTATTTGTTTTGTTTCTTTTTGTCTTGTTTTCATGTGAAATTCTGGTATTTTAGTAACAGACGCCGTATAGCTTGACATTTAATTTCGCGTGATTTCGCAAAACAAAATGTGTTGCTAATGACTAAAATGTGTTGTTTTGAATCGGTTGGTCAGATTAAATCTGTGTGAATGTTATGTTGAGTTCAATGTAATTGTACGTTAACCGATTTCTAACCGGTGCTATTGTATCATGAGACTGAAGAGTAATTCTAACGGGGTTAATATTAATGAAATAATTATACGACTGTAAAGTGTGGTTTTTCAGTATTGTTGTTTTTATTTAAGGCTCTTTTGACTAGATTAACCTGTTGGAGGCAACTATGGTAAAAGAGACTGGCTTTTATGATATGCTGGGTGTGAAGCCTAACGCAAGCCCCGAAGAGCTGAAGAAGGCTTATCGTAAACTGGCATTGAAATATCATCCAGATAAAAATCCAACAGAGGGGGAAAGGGTAAGACTGTCACAATGTTATTCATTTTCAATGTCTAGTATTAACTATACATTAAAAAAAAAAAAAAAAATTATAGATCATCTGGGTCTCAAATGTGGACCTTGAGTTTAGATTGTATGTCTGCTTCACTACTCTGTATTTCCAGTTCAAACAGATCTCCCAAGCGTACGAGGTGTTGTCAGATGCCAAGAAGAGAGAAGTGTATGACCGAGGCGGTGAGAAGGCGATTAAGGAGGGAGGAAATGGAGGGCCAAGTTTCGGCTCCCCCATGGACATTTTTGACATGTTCTTTGGAGGAGGGGGCCGCATGCACAGGGAGAGGAGAGGCAAGTACTTTTCTTTCTTCGCTACAGACGGCACAATTTGTGAAAAACCATGTTGGAAGATTTGTGAATGTTCCAAGTAACTTTTCTTTTTTTTCCCCTTTAAAGCAATCAGACCTTTTTCAGTTTACGTGCTTAATGACATAAAATAAAATTGCTTGGTAAACATAAAACGTATTATTACTAGATATTCCCATTTGCAACATTTGTTTACACTTTTTCTTTTTGAGGAGATCAAATGTTCTAATAGGTGAACACGCATGCTTTCCTATAATTCTTAAATTATTAGAAATGTAGCAGTGAAATGTTGTGGTTGTTGTACACAGGAAAGAATGTGGTGCATCAGTTGACCGTGTCTTTGGAGGAGCTTTATAATGGAGCCACAAGGAAACTTGCTGTCCAGAAGAATGTAATCTGTGATAAGTGTGAAGGTAATAACTGACTGAAATTTCTATATTTGTATAAGGGGTCATTTTCTGAACTTTATTATATTACAATGTTTTTTAGAAGCTGTTTTATTTATATAGTGCCTTTCCTTTGCTCAAGGTCACTAAACATGGTACACATACAAACACAAAAGATCAATAAAGCCACATCATCCAAAATACAAATTAAAACGATACATTTTTAGGTGAGTCTTTTAGATGAGTTTAACACTCCCATTCAAACGTGTGGGGTTGGATTTTCTTTTTCTCTTATACCTTGGCTTCATTTATTTGCCTTAAAAACTGTAATATTGTGAAATTTTATTACACTTTAAAATAACTCTCTTTCTATTTCAATATATTTTAAAATGTATCTTGTTCCTGTGACGGCACAGATTAATTTTTAGCTGCTGCTACTTCAGTTTTCAATACCACTGTCACCTTATTCATTTTTTTTGTTATATATATAATATGCTACTTTTATGAACAGAAAGCATTTACTATAACTTTTGGTAAATTTAATGTAACCTTGCTGAATAAAAGCATACATTTTTCTCTAAAAAGTATCACACATTTTTAAATAGTAATGCATTTATAAGCATTGTATTGCTAATATACTGTTTAGATTTTTCTGGTATTGATTTAAAAGCCTGATATTGTTTTTTTTTTAACTACAGGTCGTGGGGGCCGTAAAGGAGTGATAGAAGTGTGTCCTTTGTGTCATGGGGTGGGTGTCCAGGTCAGACTACATCACTTAGCACCTGGCATGGTGCAGCAGATATCAACAGTCTGCGCTGGCTGTCAGGGGCAAGGTCAGCGATTGGGTCACCGCGACCGCTGCAAAACATGTGCTGGTCGCAAGATACTACGGCAGAAGAAGATTCTTGAGGTGCACATTGATAAAGGTTAGAAAGTGAGAGGAAAAGCACAGTTTCAGCCCAAAACGTCTGTATTCTCTTACTTTGGTTTATGCTTGATGATGTGTTATTGCAGGTATGAAGGATGGACAGAAAATAGTGTTCCATGGAGAGGGTGACCAGGAGCCTGGCCTTGAACCTGGAGACATCATCATTGTCTTGGATCAGAAAGCACATCCTGTTTTTACCAGGTAAAAGCACTCTGTAGACATCAGTAAGAAGTTGAGCTAAATTAACATGACTAGATATTTATATCTAAGTCTCTGTTAAGTAATGCTGGTAACACTAAAGGTTGTGCTGATTACACTGTCCTTCATCATATTTGATAAATTAAATTTATTGCTCGCTGTTGCTGATTTTGTGATGCTGATTCAAAAAATGATGCATTGCACATCATATTTTCTCACAAAATGTGCATTTGTAGCATTTTTTCCCCTAATAATAACTCCAACCCAAAATGTTGTCATTATTTACTTACCCCTGTGTCGTTCCTAACCCATAACAGATTAGTTTGTAAAACAATTTAAGATATTTTAGATGAAAACTGGGAGGCTTGTGACTGTCCCATTGACTACCAAGTAATAAACACTGTCAAGATCCAGAAAAGTATGAAAGACATGGTCAGAATCTCACATCAGTGGTTCAGTCTGAACTTCATGAAGCTAAGAAAACACTTTTTGTACTCAAAAAATACAAAAAAACGACTTTGTTCAGCAATTTGTCGCCTCTGCTTCACCATAGCGCCATTTTGGAGAGTATCTGCTGGACGCAAGCTGCGTATGCTCTTCTGTGTCAGCTGCAACACACAAGATACGGTTTTTGTTTGTAGTTAAACTTTGATTTTGGGGGAAGAAAAAAAAACAGCCTATTGGGTGGAGAGCATTCAGTTTGCTTTTTGTATTATTGCCAAACAAAACTGATTCTCATTGCTTCATAACGTTACGGCTGATGGAGGATTTTGCCATTTTATATGTATACCTTTCTGAACCTTGACTGTGTTTTACTACATCTAAGGAGTGACAGAAAAATTTTGGAAAAAAAAACAACTATTTCTTTAAAAACTTCTTATGTAAAGCTATGTACATAACTTTTGTTACGTACCGACATGCTTCACATTTGACCGCGTTTAATTCTGTTACTATCTTATGTGCATAATATTAACAAAAAATGTAATTGATTTCTTTTACAATCATCATAGTTAAGTCATGTATTAGGTTTGGTTTTTCAATATGCAGGGCTGTTATGTCAAAGGTATGTCGTTGACGATAGTGTCCTGGAGATGGCAGCACAGATTCATTATTTCAAGATTACAGTAGCGTCACACTTCCTCTGTTTTCTATATATGGGTCAGCCTGTTACAGTACTTAGTCATTTAGTCAAGGCAGTTAGGGAACAGAATATATAGATATTATTATGTAAGAAATGATAAACATATCACTTTTTCTCTTAGACAAGGAGAGGATCTCACCATGAACATGGAGCTACAGTTGGTAGAGTCATTATGTGGTTTTCAAAAGCCTGTTACTACAATGGACAACAGAACACTACTCATCACATCGCATCCAGGTGAACCATCCAAAATACATATTCGAGCACGTTTCTATAACAAGTTGTTGTATACAGCCTTTCTGTCTTGAATCTGGAAGCATATCCAGTCTTAATGATGATCCTGCTGAGGGAGAATGGCAGGGGTGATATTATGTAACCTTGGCAGATGGATGGCACACCTTATGGTCATTGTTGCTATTGCCTTCCTACTCCTTTTTTGACCTTGTATATCCCTCAAATATCACTTCTTGTAGGCCGTTAAGTTGGTCTACTTGGATTTGTTGCAACTGTTCTGATATCTTTCTCAATTTACTCCTAGTAAAAACAATAAATTAAAAGCTTGGCTAGTTGTTAAATGAATCTTAATAACAGCAGAGCTGACATTACTCTCATGTAAACTAGATGTGTAAAGCAAATGTGTTGTCTGTCTGTGCTGCATTAATAGGGGAGTTGATCAAACCTGGAGATAAAAAATGTGTTCTGAACGAGGGAATGCCTATGCACCGTCGCCCATTTGAGAAAGGCAAACTCATCATCCTTTTCAGTGTGAGTACTAATTTTTAAATGGACCTTATGCGGTGATGTCACTGACCCATGAACATTTCCTGTTTTTTATCAAACTATTTTGAATCCGTAGCAGTAGGTGCTTTAATCATAGAAAACTCAGCTTTTATCAAAATGTGGACCTTTCCCGATTCTTAGGTTAAGGAAATTTATGAGTGTGTGTGTGTGTGTGTGTGTAAGAATTAAAATAATGAAATCAAGAAAGAAAGTGAGAAAGAATTTCTAATACATAAGTACCTGAGCTACATTTTCTTTCTTTTTTTTTCTTGCTCTTCTCACTTACAATAGTAATTTACATAAACTAATTGTGTTTAATTCTTTTTTTAAGGTTGTCTTCCCTGAAGAGAACTTCCTTCCATTAAATAAACTCAAAGAGTTAGAAGGGTACTTGCCTGAAAAACGGGCAAATATTGAGCCTGACAGCATGGATGATGACCTCTATATATACGCTGACCTTGAAGACTGTGATCTGACCCATGAACGCCATCATTACCACTATATAGAGGAGGAAGACTTTTACCCATCTGGAGGTGTGCAGTGCCAAACCTCATAGAGATTCCTGTTCCTTTACCCTCCCTCTCTTCCACAACACGCCACCTCTGCTGGAACACAATAAAAAAAGGACCAAGAGAAAAAAAAGTGATTTACCTCTCAAATAGTTCTGTGCCTAGAATAAGACCTCTTAGTGCCGACCTCTTGTGTCATTGTTTGGAAGAAACTCCTTGACCAACATTTTGAGCAAATAATTGGTGAAATAAAAAGAAAAATGGGTTTTGAGACTGGTGCCATAGAGGTTCAGCTGAAGAGAGAGTCCATGGGATTGTGCAGCAGTTGCAGTGGAAACAGAAGGGATATTCAGGTCAAATTGTGCCATAATCCCAGAACATTTCAATCTGAAAATGTATGTAAATGGATTTTTCTTCATCAGTTTGAGAAAACATTACAATCTTTGTTTTGTTCATTGCCTATTAATTGTGGGTTACATGTAAGATGATCTTGATGTTGTTGGAAATATGGTATGTGCCAGTTTATTGCAAATGTTTTTTTTAGAACATTTTGAACTAAGAGGAGGTTAATAATGAAGTTTATAATGCATTTCAACAATGGACATGATGGCAGACTGTGATCAATCTCTTAAAAGCCTTGGTAGAATGTGATATTAGTTAGCTTTTTAATTGGCTGGTATTATTTAGAGCTGTTCATGTGACTAAGAAATACTAGCAGATTTTATCCAAACTAAATCACATTGTGTTCGTTTGCTATTTAAGGATCAACTACAATATTACATCCTTTCTAGAAGGAATTGATTTTATCTGAATAACTGAAAGAATCATTAACTGAATGAGCCGTCTACATACCTCTGCTTAAAATCACTCTTAAGAACGTCTTGAAAGAATACTGAAACTTGTTTTCCAAGTGTATTAAATGTTAACTCCCTAAATTTTACATTTTTTTTAATTGCAAATGCACTTTTATCCCATTTGTGTTTGTTCATTTTTGCTAGCAGATTGTCTTATATTTGATTGTTTTTTTGTCTGTTTCGACTGAAGAATAATTGAAAAATGTGGGATTTTAATTATGACCAATATCTTTGACATTTGTAGTTCTATTTATAAAATAAATGTCACAATGTTATTAATTTAGTCAGGTTTGTATTTCTGGGGCCTGGGGGATTGAATATTTGGCTAAATATGCCCCAAAAAAATTATTGTATATCAAGATGTCTATAGCGTTATTGGAGATCTACTGCAAATATTAAGCAATCCAACATCTAACCAGTTAATGAAAAAATTGTCATGAATAATTCATGCTTGAATTTTAATTAAACTGCAGCAATATCAGCACATTTTTTACCCACACTGCAAGATACTCAGAGACTTACACTGTAAAGCAGTGTTATATCAATATTCAACAAAAAATTTGAATATCTCGATAAAAAATAATCTGTAACTTTCAGAATATAAACCGTACTGATTACTTCATACAGTATTGCAATAACTGCATAATATGTTCACCTGCATGCAGTACAAGTAGATGTGCTTGGTCGAGTGTTAAAACACACTGAACCGTTATAATCTACACAATATTGTACCATATGAATTCTAAACATATCAGAATTCTAAATGTACACAAGTACAAATATGTGAAAATGTCCTCAATGAGTCCAAGACTAGTGCAAGGTCACATTATGAGTTGGTACACACTAATTATTTCGTCTTTGGCCAAAATGATCAAAGAAATGACATATCATTTGAGATATCAAAAGAATTGTCTGGAACGAAAACCAGTACATTTACCACATTAATGTCGCTCGGGCTTAATCTTGCATGCAGATATTATCACAGACAATACTACAAAGCCCTTAATAATAACATAGACCAGTACATCCATGCAGTTGTTCTTGTTCTCCACTAGAGGCTTCAGAGGAACGTTAGTATTACCAAATTGGATGTTGTTAGGTTCAGATATCATGAGGTCCTTCATCTCAGTGCATGACGTTAAGGTTCAACAGAAAATGATGCTTTGAGCACTCTAAATGGAAGACCAACATATGTATGTGTGCTGGAATACCACAAATCAGGAACATAAAACAAGTCCATATTATGAAAGACGAGACTCAAGGCTTCCAGAGTTTGAGAAGGCCATCCTCGCTGTATGTGGCGATGAGATTCTGATGTGGGTGGTGAGTTATGCCAATCACATCTTTTTCATGTACCTGTGGAGGATGTACACAGAATAGCACTTGTTTATAATAAAGCACAGCTGATTTCTACATGCATTTCAGTTTTGATATATTTCCAACTAGTCCTAAATACAGCCAATGTTTTGACTATTAATACCAATTGTTCTGGAATACAGAGAAGACAAGTTTAGCTGTGAACCGATCACACTTCCCCCATCTAAAACAGATCTCATGGATATGCAGCATGTGCTGTGAGGGCGGACGGTACCGTGAGGGTTCTCTCTAGCTTGCCAGTGATGGTGCTGAAGCAGTACAGCACATAGTCTTCTCCCACACAATAAATCCACTCTCCACGTGGAGACAACGTGCAGCAAACAAAGTCTGCCCCCTCTCTCACGCCTGAACAGAAACTCCTCATCACCTGGAAGGAAAAGAGGGGGGGGGTGAGAGAGAGCCAAAGTCCAATGCAAATGGATAAGGCACGCTTCTGAGAGCACCAAGAAGCATGCGAGTGTGAGTCATCAAGTACGTCAAGAAAAGAGTGGGCGAGACGGCTGAACAGGGTACGCCTTATACGCCATCAGACGGTCTGAATATTAAGTGCATAGCTATTTTTAGCAAATCCCACAACCTGCATTGGAAGTTCACTGCTTTTTTTAAACTTCTGCTCAACAATTCAGCTATTATTCAAGGTTTCTGATTCATAAATGGTGTTCATTTGTGCCATCTTTGCCAAATATGGAAACCAGTAACTGGTAGTGTTCACTCTAGAGTGTGCATTTATGAATAATCATGCTGAGTATCTTGCTGATTTATTTTTGTTCTCACCTGGCCATGAATGTTTGTGACAACCACCGTGTTGGTCCTATTGCACACTACAAAGTGCTCAGGAGTCTTTGGAACAAGCACAATGTTGTTAACGGTGATGTCTGTGCCCTCAGGAATGTCAGGAGTTTTTATTGTGTGGGTGCAATCCATTGTCTTAATGCTCCAGACCTGAAGAAAAGACAGTTAATCAGGGAAAAGAAACATGGATTGGTTATTAAATGTAGTTCACCACAGTATGAACCACTTACTTTTACTGTGCCATCTGCCGACGAGCTGATGATATACTGGCCATCGTGTGAGAAGGTGGCGTCATTTATGTGAGCCGTATGGCCTCTAAACTCCTTTAGCATTTTTCCTGATTTCAAACCATGGAGCCTGATCAAAGAAATCCAAGAGTTAAAAATGTAACCACAATTCACAAATTCAAATGTCATGAATCAATTCAAAGAGACATTATTATGAAAGCCCAAAGACAATATAAAAAAATCAATGTCATAACAAAAGAAGACCTTTCTCTGCAACTTTCAATGTGATTCTACCATCTTTACTGAAAAATAGTCCTCTCTCATGCACATGAAATTCCACCCACATGCACCATGAGAGTCTAGCACTGCCGCCCAGCCGCAGAACTGCTGCAGTCAGGACTGAGAGAGACAGAGACAGAGAGGGAGAGACTTTCGCTCTCGACATGTGATGGAATATTCCTGATCACTCTTAACACCAAGACCTTGATTCACTTCAGTTTTACCCAACTGATCTCTCTCTCGAACCATAAAACAAACAAAAATACAGCACGTTCATCGAAATATGTCTGAATATACTGTCATATTCCCTTAAATGTACTACTTTCCTAACACAAATCACTGATCCAAAGATGACCAATGACATAAACAGACAGGAAAGGTAACCTTCTATACATCATCTTTAAAGCCAGGCTGGCATTCACGTGTCACACACACTACTGAGAGCATAAATCCAATCCATTGCAAATTGGGAGGGGCTAGTATTTATCAATAAGTGGCCAATAGCAGAGCAGCTTGCCATTTCACCCCCACCCTTCCCACCCCTCCCGTTCTCTATCCAGCTAAGGAGCTACAATGACAAAACGTCTGCCTCGGTCCGCTGCTGTTTGGGTAGCTGAGCAAGGAACAGAAACACATTATCTGTGCGTGCTGCTTCTCTCACGCACGTGACCAATCATGCTTCTTTTCCACCCACATGCACCACAAGAGCCTAGAACCGACACCCAGCTGTAGAAGTACTGCAGTCAGGTCTGCGAGAGAGGGAGAGATGCTGAGTCTAGGCATGTGACGGAATATTCCTAATGATGTTTAACACCCAGACCACGACTTCTTATTTCCTCCTCCTCCCCCTCCATTTCTGTCTACAAAGTATCCATGGCGAAACATTTCACTAAGGTAGCCTACTGTTCCTGCTGGCACTTGGTTATTGGTTATTGCATAGCAACTGATCATCTTACTTCTTCTGCATACAATACGCTTCTATTGTGAGATGCATTCCTTCTGTATTTTTCCATCCTCTTAGCAAGAAAAACACAGCAATTAATGTTAATAAGGTTATGCACCTTTACTACCAAATAATGCACCTGCAGAATGAATATTTGTGGCCAGATTTACAAAATATTCCTAAGAATTAAACCTCTTCGCTGTTATTTTCTCACTTAAAAAGAAAATCTCAAGAACTTCTTAGAAATGTGCTTATCTTTGTTCTCAAGATTGTTCTTAATGGGATATTTCAACCAAAATCAAAGTTCTGTCATCCTTTACTTAATCTCAAATTGTTGTAAACCTGTATTGTGTATGTTGTGCATTTATTGAACATAAATGGAAATATTTTGAAAATGTTGGGAACCATACAATTAATAGTAGCCACTGACTTCCACAGTATGGAAAAATAGTTTGGAACGGGTTTGAAACATCTTGAGGGTAAAAGATGACAGAATTTTCATTTTGGGGGGTTACTATCCTTTAAACTTTCCACGAGTTCGAACTTACTGGTAATTACTGGTTCGGTCTGGGGAGAGAGCTCAGGGTTCGACGGGCTCTCGAGCCCTAGGGTTATCAACCCCGTGCCAAACCCTGCGTGCCCCCGGAGGAGCAAAGCAAAATAGTGGAGTAGGGATGCTCAGATTGAGATACTGAGTGAAAGAGGCTAGCGCTTTATATAGAAGGTATCTCTTACTCTGAATATAAATTGAAATAAATCTTCAGCACAAAAGCAAACACCAGTTCTTAAAACATAAGGAACGAAACTTTAAAATCAGATTTGTAATATATGTTTAACCTGATGATCTGGTCAAAGGAGGTACTTAATAGTTGAGTGCTGTCTTTGTTGAAGCAGACAGAGGTGACCGCTTTGCTGTGGGCTCGTTCTATTCTATTCAGGCACGTCCCGTTCAGAATCCTCCAAACCTGAAATTACACAACGATACATCTTATCACAGACTGAACTGAGAACTGAACTGATGGTGTGCAATGAGAGCTAATTGGGAACATCATCATTCAATGAAGAATTTGTTTAGCTCTGTGCACCATGAAATGTTGAACTGAGATTTTATCTAAACAGGGATTTTTAAATAATGATGCTAGATCATTGTTCTACATGCTATAAAAAGGACTGCAGTCACAACTGTAATCAGATGCTGTATGATTAAAGATTAAATATAAAAGTGCTTACAGCATTTAATTAACATTTGCCTTCAGACCTACTGTCCCCTGAGATTGAGGTCTCTTAAAATACTTCTGAAAAGCCTAAGAGCTAGGCTATATGATTTTTAAATGTTTTTGAAAAAAGTACTCACCAAGGCTGATTTATTTAATCATAAACACTAAAAACAGTAATACTGTGTGATATATATATCATTTTTGAATGTTAAATGTTAGGGTTGGGCGATGTCAACCAATTGTACGATAGGTTCGAGGGTTTGAAATGAGCTCGCAGCTCCGTTTCTTTGCATGTACATCTGTTTTCCTCTCAATGAAATTATTTACTGGGCTCGCTTATTAATGGCATAGATTTTCCGCCATAGATTAAGTGTGTTCGCAATGCCGGCTCATTATCGTGATGTCTATCGACCATCAGCGATGGACGACAGCATAGTCTACTGACCCAACCCTATTAAATGTATTTTAAAATGTAATTTATTCCTACGATGGCAGAGCTGAATATTCAGCAGTCATTATTCTGGCCTTCAGTGTTCTAAAAACATTATAAATGACTTTAGTGGCACATTTGATGTATTTAATGCATCCTTGCAGAATAAAAGTAATAAGTTCTGTGAAAGTAAAAATATTCTGCATACTTTACTGACACCAAACTACATGTTGTAGTCATACAATACTAAAAACGAGAAAGACGGTTGTGAAAGCATTTATGTTTTTCTATGTGGTAATAAGTGACAATGTCTCCTGCTTCTTGAAATCAAGCATGTAGGTTCAACTTTTATCTTCAAATTTATATCCTTTTAGGTATACGGCAATGACATTTCACTCAACAAAGATGATTTTCTTTGCATCATTTTAAAAAATATAAATGATACTGTTTCAAATGGACTAATTCTAGAAATTCTGTACAACAGTAGACTACAAGTGGAAATGCTGATCAGTTATTTGAAGGGCCATACCTGTATCTTTCCATCCTGAGCTCCAGAGGCGATCATGTCAGAGTCGTGACTTACTGCCAGACACAAAACAGCTTCATCCATCATCATGAAATTATCCTGAGCTTGGTACTTCAGATCCTATGCAAGACAAATACAGACAGACAGACCGTCACACATCACATTTAACTACACAAAATGATGATACATTGTGTTGTAATAAAAAAATAAGGTTTTCAGACATTGTCTAATAAGGGAAAATTAAATAGCATAAGAAAATACACCCTTACTAGAAAGAAGAACTACAACCACAGCTTATTATACTCCATGTTATTTTGAAAATGATACTGTATACTCCAATTCCCCAGTAGTAGTGAAGTCCATATCTGAGAATGGGGCAGGATTTATTTTTGGCCCCAACTGCCTCAACTCAACCCAACAGACGTCATAGAGTGTCGGGGTGACCCATATTCTTTACCTCTGAGGATTTAGTAAAAACCAACCCTCTCCTGACAGAAAAATTAAGCCACACTAAATGTGAGAATTTATTTTTTGCCCCCACTAAACAGGCCTAGGACAGCATACGTGTGTTGCCTCTTTCGTGCATCAAGGGGATGATGTTCTTGAGCTGTGTAGTCAAGAAGATCGGGCTTTGAGCATGCAGAGATGAATATAAACTTTTATATAAAATACTTTTAATTACATTTCAAATTTGCATATTTGTCAGAGAACCTGGGAAGAACTTGCTGGAAAGACAACCATCTTTGCTACTCTCCATAATTCGGCTATAGTGATAACTCAGAGTCGTTTATCAAAAGGCAAATTATTTTTTTTTTAAATAACTCAAACGTGTTTTATTGTCCATTTACAGCGACTTATTTAGGGCAGTTAACAACATTCATAGCTTCAGTTATTCTTTCTGTGATGATAACCAATTTAATTCTGTCTCCCTATCCTCTGACAACCAGTTACAGTACCCTCACAAATTATTTGTCTGGCAAGCTTTCCTCCTTGGATAAATGCCCATCATAAAGCTGAATATATTGAATACTGTTGTGCTTCTGCTCATCCAGGCCAAGAACTACCCTTGCCCAGTGCCTTGTCATTTCACTATACAGCTCAATGATATCATCTACACAGAATGCCAAAAACTTTGGAATCACATTAAAATAAAGAGCTGTCATTTACAGCCTACATATTAACAAAAGTCAGGACATAATACAAAGCATCTGCAGAGTTGTGCATTTCTCACCAGAGAAGCTACTGAGATTCCAGTAGAGACCCTGGTATGGGCTTGTCTTGACTGCGGTGACTCACTCGTGACTGACCTCGCAGCACATTTAATCAAACGTCTACAGCTCAGCTGAGACGTAACCTTCCAAGGTACACTCACATCTCACCTCTGCTATGCTCTCTCTACTGGCCCCTATCTATGATAGGATATATATGCTAGAATATAGACTGTTTGAAATATTAAGGTTTTTAATATTTTTGAAAGAAGAAGATAAGAATTACAATTAAAACAGTTAAATATTATTAGAAGATTAAATAAATGTTTTAAAATGTGATTTATTCCTTTATTTATATTATCTAAAGTGTTGGGATTATATTTGAAAGTGTATAAAAATAGAAAATACTTCACAATTTTTTTATTTTAAAATGTAATAATATGGCACTTAAATAATATTTGCTTTTATCAAATAAAGGCATACTTGGTGAGTATAAGAGACTCCTTAAAAATATATTAAAAATAAACATTTATTCCCATTAGTGTATATATAAATACAATTATGATATAGCTACATAATTATTACATAAATATAATATTAATATCTACTTAGTTATATATTTAAAAAAATGATGTTTGCAAAGTTATTTTGGGAGGAGCATGCGCAGAGCAAAAGATACTTCCTGTAAATAGCACAAGCCCCTTTCTCTTGGCATCTCAATCTAAGCATCCCTCCTCCTCCCCTACTCCACCATTTCGCTTTTCCTCCAGCGCTCAGGGTTCAAGCCGGGCAGTGAGTAACGTGCCCCCCCAAGCCCCCTAGGGCTCGGGAGTCTGTCGAGCCCTGAGCCCTCTCCCTGGACAGCATGCCAAACACGCTTTACCTCCTATTTATTACCAGTAAGTTCGAACTCGTGAAGTATTTTATGTGAAATGCAGTTTTGTTTTTTGTTTTTTTATGGCCATTATATACTCACCTTCCGAATTTTTCCAGTGGTAAAGTTCCAGACTTCAATAAAACCATCAACAGATCCAGTAATCAAGTACTGTCCATCAGGAGAGAATCGTGCACACTCTACATGAGACTTTGGTCCAAACTGCATCATGCATGCACACACATACACAAACAGACAAATAAAAAAAGTAAACATATATTCACATTATTTTAATAAGCACTTATTAAATATTGTTCCAAAGAGGTTTTAAGTTAATGCATTCACTTTGAAAATCACTTTGACCTAGACAATGCCAGCCTGCTTTGGAACACTATAAACCCTCCAAACATTGTGTGTTGATATGAATCCAAAAGCATGGCGAGCAAAGTAGAATACAGAGAGTGCAAGATACAGATGAAAGCCTCAGGTCACAAAAGCAATTAAATGGGCATATGCTGAGCCCTGTAGCATGTAGGATATTCAGATAAGATGCTTTATAATGCAAATGGTAATAGCATCCATCAATGATTACTTACATTCAATCTTATATTAAAACATTTACAACACCTTTTTCAAAAAGTAAGAATAATCATTTATATTACACTGTTGTGTTTACAGCACCTTTATGAGGCGACTGAGCTGAGTTGGGAAGCGCTCTTCCTCCATGTCCTTCAATGCACCTTTGCCCCGAAACAGTTCCAAAGACATACCTGGAGGTAAGAGACCCTGGTGCTGCTGCCACTTCAATGACTTCAAAGACAAAAGTGTGGGAAGCAGAGAAAAAGTGTATAGGATGTAAAGGAAAAAAAAGGAAAAAGCCATATAATACTGATCCAGAAGTAGAGGCTTTTTTTACTCACCAGCATTGCTAATGAGCCAAACTGCCTTAGTGCTTTGGTTTCCTGTAACCTGTATAAAGCCCCCTCACATATACGGCCCTGTAAATACAAAAGACATGCGATACATGCAAATATAATAGATATAAAGAATGCAACAGGTTATGACAAAAAAAAACAACACAAAAAGTTACCAAACCTGGCCCAGAAGAGCCATGAGACGAGAAGGTGGCACCAAACAGACTTCCCCTGCAAAAGCCTGAGCAATAGCCAGTCTGCGCTTCTCTTTACTGCTGCCCGCTGGATATGCCTGTAGGCCAGTGGCAAGAAATATAAATCAAGTAAATCATTTTTACAAAAAAAAAAAAAAAAAAATACATGCATTTTATTTTTCTCATTTTTTATTATACTTTTAAGAGCAAATGCAGCCTTTTGTAACTTAAATGCTTCCAGTGTGATACATTCTGTTAAAATAAAAAGTATAAAGTTTTAAATTTCTATATCTATCTATCTATCTATCTATCTATCTATCTATCTATCTATCTATCTGACCTTGGCCTGCAAAACCATTCATAAGTAGCATGGATTTATTTGTGGCAATAGCCAATAGTATGGGTCACAATGATTGCTTTTTCTTTTATTGTAGTTATTATTAGGATAATAAGTAAAGACTATGTTTCATGAAGATATATGACTGAAAGTTGTATCTCAGCCAAACTATACATCAACAGAAGGCTTATTTATGAAGCTTTCATATGATGCATACATAATAAAACCCTCAAATAAATGGACCCTTATGAATAGTTTTGTGGTCCACACTGGAAAATATTTATTAAATGTTATGGTAACACTTTACAATAAGGTGCCATTTGTTACCATTAGGCTAACATGAACAAACAATGTATTTATCACACTATTTATTAATCTATGTTAATGTTAGCTAATGCAAATACAGTTGCTCATTGTTTATTCATGTTAGCTAATGTTAACAAACAAATTGTGGTTTTAAAAATACATTAGTAAATGCTAAATTTCACATTAACTAGGATTAATAAATGCTATAGAAGTATTGTTCATTTAGTTCATGTTACCAATGTTGTCAACTAATTAAATAATGAACCTTATTGTAGTGTTACCAATTTTATCTATTAATTTATTGTTTTAACAAGATTATTGTAGTTTACACTTACATGTATATATTTGTAATTTTTAGAAGAGTGTACTCATTTTTGCAACAAAAATTTACATCACTTTGATAAGAAAATCACATTTTCTTGAGCAGTTTTGACACGTGCACACGCACACACAATAATCAAATAAATATTTTGACATGGAAATGCAATACATTAAAGGGTAATTCAAATAAATATGTTGCTTTTGAGGGGAACATCTAAATTACAAATGTTAATTTCCTTCTCATTTATACATCTAAAGCATTATTTAAATGACTGAATGACACGATTTAAGCACTCACCTCTTGTGAGTCAAAAGCTGGTTTTGTGAGAAGGGTCTCCAGGTGCGAGTAACGCTCAGGCTGAGTGTGCTTCAGCATGATCATGGGGTCGGTTTGCTTTAGTAAACACTGAGCAGCACCCAGCTCACCCAACTCAGTCAACTCCAGCACAATCTACACACACGACCAGACATCTCTCAGTTCATTATGAACACAAACTGGATAGTAGCTTACAGCCTGCAAGACAATATCTGCATATGAGTTATGGAATTATTAAGTTGGCTTGAGAAAGCCAACTTACTGATGTTGTACTTAAACTTATTATTATTATTATTATTATTCTTCTTAGACTAAATTATCAAACGCTACTCCTCCTAGAGCTTTAACTCTACAGACTT
>JAUCMT010000001.1:19717978-19740763 GCA_032357475.1 Enteromius thamalakanensis
TAATAGCTCAACCTGAAATTGATCTAAAATTACACGAGAATAGAAGGGAAATGGATGAAGCTGCCAGTATTATTGTATATGTTAATGACTATATTAAAAATTCACATTATTCATTTCTTCAAATATATACAGACGGATCTAAAAATACAGATAATGGAAGGACAGGGGCTGCATTCTATGTTCCAGAATTTGAAGTGAGAAAGGCTGGAAGGATAACAGATGGTACATCAGTATACACAGGTGAAATAACAGCAATCCTAATGGCACTAGAGTGGGTTTATGAAATCAGACCTGACAAAGTCATAATATGTTCTGACTCTATGGCAGTCCTTAGAAGTCTTCAGTCAATGGAATCAAATAGAATGGATATTTTAACAGAAATCATGATTAGGTTATATAGTTTACAACAGATGGGAATTATAAATAGATTTATGTGGGTCCCAGCACATGTGGGAATTCAAGGTAATGAGGAAGTAGATAAAATAGCAAAAGAATCATTAAAAATGGAAGAACCAAGGATAAACCTTTTACTTAGTAGATCAGAAGGAAAACAGCTCATTCTAAAGGCATGTAATAGAAAATGGCAAATATTCTGGGATTCATGTCATACAGGTCGACACTATTACAAGGTTCAAAAAAGCATAAAGAAAAGCAAAATAGTTCACAACTTAAGAAGAAGAGATCAGGTTATCTTTACACGGTTACGAATAGGACACTCAAATCTGAATAATACACTACACATTATAGGGAAACATAGTACAGGTTTGTGTGAAATATGTTTGAAGGAAGAGTCTGTAGAACATGTGTTGAGGGAATGTAAGAGATATGAAAAAGAAAGAAACATTTTTAAAGAGAAATTACAAGCAGTAGGGTGCCAGGAGTTCACCATAAACAGTTTTTTAAATGATGGTTTAAATTCTGGAGAACAAATAAATGCAGTACTGAGATTTATTAAGAACAGTGGGTTATATAATAGAATTTAGGAGGGATTAGTTCATCCTCGTCACACTCCATCACAGTAGGTGGCGGTATGCACCTTTGAAGTTGGTTCGCAACCCGCCATAAAACCAAAAGAAGAAGAAGGTGTGTAAATTAGTCCAATATAGGGAGAGATGCAAAATATGCATTTTACACTTTTTTCCTTTAATGGTCATGCTATCGGTTTTGAATCCCCAGTGTTCAAAAACGTTCAACGATTTATGACATGCAACACCAATGTAAAGACATGAATATATAAATAAAATATTACTACTCAACAGCAACGTAAGCATGAGGCACTTCCCACACGAACAGTTTTTATAAGGTTTATTTTATTTACATTTCGTTGTCTAGTTGGTATAAGAAATGGGTGTATTCTCCCACTGCATGCACACCTCTAGTTTAAACATTATAAAGGTGGTCGTTAATTATGTTTTATCGCTTCCGAGGATACTTGGATCAACCAGCACCGGACCGTTATGATGGGAATATTGTACTTCTTTTGTTTTGCATTGACAGCCCTCTATTATTTTTACAACTTTTATGATTTCTGTTTTGTCAGAGCATTTTAGTTTCAAGGTCTTGGGAGTGATGATAACCGGTGAGCAGACAGAACAAGGAAATGAACCCCCTTCATCCCCACTAGAGGGCAACGTGTCACATTTTCCGAAACAGACGTTGTTCTGAAGCTCCAGGGTTTCACAGTTTTCTTGGAAGATTCTCTGTGAAATGAAATGTACAAAATAAAACATCTATAAAACGTTCATGCAATTCAAAAATTCGTAAACGAACACAAATATAACACACAACTAATATTCTGCCCCCATACAGTAGGCTACCTGAGAGAAACTGAGTGCTCTACACTTTTCTTGACGGACCTCGACGTTCCTAAACTGCAGGACGTATCTGAAGGCTGATTTTCCTCGAAACATGAACTGATTCCAGAACTCCTTTGCGTTCGTTGAGGGTGGCATGTGAGCAGAATTCACTGCTGGGTTGGAGATCTTTGCATTGTGCTGCAAGCTCATGCGCAAAAGTTCTCGTGCGTTTTCTTGACTTGCATTTCCCAGCATCTCCGCACTTGTCAGATATCCAATCCGGCTGGCCCTTTTCGGGTCGGGTACTACAATTTCACGAGACCCGCTTGTGTGGTGTGACTTTTTAGTCAAACGTGACTGAAAGAAGATTCCGAATACCTGCATCTGCAAGGTAAAACATAAAATGAAATGAGCGGAACGCATGTTCTCAATACAAAGGGCTGCAGAGCAAATGCAAGGTCAGTGCAAGCGGCGTTTGCTTTATCAGGTGTGAAACCAAATGTTACAGACACCTTCGCAGACATGCAAGACTTAAGATCGCAAGCATATTGCGTTATATTAGAATTTCTTTAAACATGCAGAAGAACAAAACAACACAAATAAAAATATGCGTTAATGAATAACAAAATGGCAGTATATAATTTTAAAATTAAATGCAAAATAAATGTAAGCTCCACAATATAATGCTAATACAAATTGTAGTCTTTATGTAAAGGTTTAAAAACTATTCTTGTAAGTTTTAATTTCAGAACAAATACAGATGACAATTAAAAGTGTGTGTGTGTGTGTGTGTGTGTATATATATATATATATATATATATATATATTATTATTATTATTATTATTATTTAAATTTAAAACATTAAAACATTTTTAAATAATTGCTAGATTATTGCTATACATTGTATAAAAAAATGTCACCACAGTCTGTGATCTGTTTTAATTCTGTTTCCTTTTCACAATGAAACCTTAACATTAAATATTTTTCATTATGTTCCTAAAGTGCTTGTCACTTCTGCTTAGTACTGATTTGTGTCAGGGTTAAAAGTCTAAATGTAGGCCTAAGGCAGACAGAGCTATAAAAGCTCTCAATTAGTCTGTCACGGCATCAGCACTAATGAAAGTCACACTAAAGAGTTCAAAGGATCATTTAACATAAAAGAAACAATAACATGGTGCAAATCCACATTATTATGTCTCAAAAGAAGACAGGTGATTGAAAAATTAGTGGGGGGTCTTTAGTTTAAAAGTTCAGTTTCATATTGAATTGATATAAAGCCCTATGTCATCAGGAGCTGTAGCTAATGTTATTGCCTCAGAGCAGACCATCTAATTTTTCTGTGCTTGTAAAAATATGTCCGTTTATAATAAGTTCTGAATGTAACAATAATGACATTACTTGTCAGTATTTTTTTTTAACAAGAAACAGACATGAAAGCACAATTTGTCTATACTCATGCTTTCCTGTTCTTATAAGACACCGGGTGTTATAAATACATTAAAACAAAATAGATGAAAAATTGTATTAAATACAATTGTCTATAAAAAATAAAAATAAAAATCTGCACTTGTCTGACTGGTTGGATCAGCAGCCAGGTGTGTGCTTGGCCTGTTGGTATGCGGACACACCTGTTTCCTGGAGGTTTCCACTTCATAGTGAACGTGTCCTGTGTGCCACATCCTGAGCGGAACAGGAGAGAACAGAAAAGGACAGAAAAGAGGTTAGTTTTTAAATGAATATATGTGTAGGCTAATTTGTCTTTTATATTGTATTCCCATATACTTACATACTGTGTGTGTGTGTGTGTGTGAGAGTATAAAGGTGCTTATGTAAGGTTGGGTTCTACTTTATGTATCTATCCTTCCTATAGAACTGATGACATGTAATTGATTTAGATCATAATACTTTGCAAATGCAGCATATTTGTAATAGTACTATTATTGATTTTGTGTACACACTCCTAATAAGAGGCCTTTGACAGAAGCTGCCCTACAGCGTAATTATAGAGTACAAGATATTTCATGAATCACGTGATTGTTCTGTACTGCTAATTTGCATTTAAGATCAAATAATTTGTGATCACGTACTGAGAACATGTCAGTATTTTTTGGCTCTGGGATTTTTTTTTTTGACATCCTGTCAAAGGTTTACATTATGTAATGGTGAAACGGCTGCTCCTAGATCAGCTTTGTTGTAGCTGGTCTGACTTCATTCCAAGTTACATTCATTTCAGTTACTAGCAGTTTACAACGGCTGACAACTGTTCCCTTTTAAGGACAGTTTTTTTAAACGATTATGTAGCCTATATGCATTATTACACTATTATGCTTATGAAGGCTGCATGTTTTAAAATACATTTTAAAATGTTATATATTTCTGTGATGCAGAAACTAGATTTTTACAATCTTCACTGTTACATTATTACTGTTACATCCTTCATAATTTTTTCTAATATGCTGATTTGGTGCTCAAGAAACATTTATTAGTAGTAGTAAAAGTATACATTTTGAAAACAAAAAAAGTTTTTACAGTTTAATATTTTTTGGAAACAATTTTATAATAGAATTCAAAAGGTTGAAGTACTATTAATAATACAATTGTGTTATCGTGATGTTTTTTTTATAATTAATAAATTGTTTTTAACAATTAATTAATAACTGAGCTACAATACATATTCAAATGATTTTTGAATGATCACGTGACAATAAAGGCTTAAGTAATGCAAAAAATTCTGCTTCGGTATCACAGGAATAAATGTAAAAATATGTTAAAATATAATAAAGTTTCACAATTTTATAAGCATGGTAATTTGGTAAGCATAAGTGACTTCTTTCAAAAACATAAGAAATCTTATTTATTCCAAATTTTTTGATTAGTATTGTAAATCTAAATGTATAATCTTTGAAGCAGACGGCTGATGTGTTGGAGTGCACCTATATATCTTGTGTTTTTCAATCAATCTGTTTGCTTTTAGATACACGATGTCATTTCCTGGTGAATTCCTGTCAGAGGAGCAGTTTACTTGCTCTATTTGCTTAGACGTCTTCACTAATCCTGTCTCCATACCCTGCGGTCACAGCTTCTGCTCAACATGCATCACGTCCTACTGGGAGGGCCAGGGAAAAAGCTGCTTCTGTCCTTTGTGCAAGGAAAGCTTCCGCAAGCGTCCCGAGCTCCACATCAATCACACGCTCAAAGAGATCACAGAGCAGTTTAAACGGATGGCTGAGACTACAATGAGCGCACCAAGGAGTGCACCTACAGATTCACCCTCTAACCCATTATCTGCATCCAAACCTGTAGTGCCAAACAGGCTGCCCAGTGGCCTCCTGCCAGAAATGAAGATCCGCTTCCAAAAAACATCATCCAGTGAGCCTTTGACATCCCATGATGGTCCTTCTCTTACTCCTGCCAAGACACCTAAACGAAACTTAAGTGTGAGTGGAATAAATTCCAATGGGCCGCAGTGTCCCAGACATGGGCATAGTTTGGAGCTGCTCTGCAAGACTGACCAGACATGTATTTGCATAACATGTGCAGAGAGGGAACATTACGGGCATTCTGTGACAGAGGCCAAGAGAGAGATGAACATCAAGAAGGTTAGTGTGAGAAGGTGCATAAATGAGAAGTAATATTGAGTAATATCTGCATTAACAATTTGTATCTCTGCTCAGTCCCAGCTGCGTATCTTGGAGGTGGAGCTACAAGGATTGATCACAGTCAGAGACCGGAAGATAGAGGAGATCCAAACATCATTGGCAGAAATTCAAGTATGTGCATCTATGCTAGACTAAAACCTTTGAAAGATTTCCAACACACTCATATGAAAGAAAAAAATAGTTTGGTTTTACTGTGAGATTGGGCACACTTTCATGTTGTTTCAGGCACTCTATGCGATCTTGCAAAAAAAAATATGAGTACAGGACGTACACCAAACAAAAACAAACTTGGGCCAACCAATCGGCAAGAAGAGTAAGGGTTAAACCGTGTTAAACCCCACCTCTTCTTGCCGGTTGTTTGGCCGAAGTTTGTTTTTGTTGTGGTGCCCAAAATGTTTCTTTCGGTATTTGCAGCCTCTGTGTTTTTTCCCAATGTATTCAGAGGGCAGACAGCAAGACGATCAAGGGGTGATACATACGGTTTGAGATAAAAATAAAATCAAGCTAAAATCCTGCAAGATCTTTCAATCAGAGCACCTTTAAGCTGTTATTTTTTTTATATTTTAAGGATTTTCGTATAGCTATTTTTAGGCAATGATTTGCTATGGTGACTACATCTGTTAAACTCTACAAAAAAACAAACAAACACAGCAGACTATAAAAGCATTCAAAACTTGTTGCGAAATCTGCTTAGGAAAATCTTTAATCCTCATGTATTTCAATTGAAATGACTGGATTTTACCAATGAAAATACACTTTCAGGGCCAGATTTATTAACAGCTTGCACCGATGCAAAGTGTCTTTTGGTGTTAAAATAGTACTGTAAGGATTTACTAAAGACGAGCGGTGAAGAATTAGCTTTGAAAAGGCATGGTCATCGTTATTTTTGCACCTGTCATTACTGAATATGCATTTGTTGGAGTTTCCCTTTCAGATGCAACATTTATGGGAGTAGAGTATTAAAATGAACTTTTGCACTAGTCAAATTACTGGTATTTGTGTCATTATTTAATGCCCCCAAAAAAGCATGTCTTAAAGCAGGTGGTAACCATTTTGTGCTGCTCTGATGAGATATGGCTGCATCTGTGTTATTTAATGTGCAGGTTTATCACTTACAGAATTTTCCCTTCTGCTTTTATGAAATGGCGTTCTGAAGCTAGCTTGCCCCATAGTCTTCTAAAGCCACATTCTTTTTTTCCATAGAAAGAGTCATATGGGTTTGAAAGCGTGCAGTTTCCTCATTCTCTTAATTCTCCTAATTTCTGCAATGTTTTCTACATTGCCTTGTTTGTTTGTTTGTTTTAAGGTGAATGCAGAGCGAGAGAAAGCAGGTACTGTGAATATGTTTGCTGAGTTAATGAAAGCTGTAGAGAAGTCTCAGGCCGAACTTCTGGAGGTGGTGGAGATGGGACAGCGAGCTGCAGAACTTCGCTCTCAGGCCTTCATACGTGACCTGCAGATGGAGATCTCTGAACTTAGAAACAGATGCAGCACCATCAATCAGCTGACCCAGTCCCAAGACCATGTTTCCTTCTTTAAGGTTAAACCAAACCTAAACAGTTTATTTAACTGGTATTTGAGAAATTGCCTATGTATCTTCCTCAACCTTTCAAAAGACAGTTGTGTTGTTTGCTTTATTTATTACCCCAACGTATAACTGATATTAAGTATAATGCTGTTTCTTTTCAGACTTATCCAGGTTACAGTAGTTTACCTGAGACAAGGAGCTGGGAAGAAGTGAGCTTGACTCCTGACCCCACAGCAGGAGCAGTCCTGAGAAATGTCACTCAGATGGTGGAGGAGGTTCAGGAAGCGCTGAGAAGACTGTCTGCAATCTGTAAGATAAAGTTCCCCTTTATTAACTGATTTTTAACAGATCATTTATACAGATTTTCATTGCATGCCTATATATATATATATATATTTTTTTTATTATTATTATTATTTATTTATTATTATTTTGTTTAAATTAAAAGGGTTTGAGTGTTGTGTATATGAACGGAATGACATGGTTCACCTCACTAAATATATTATTTGCTTAAAATCATGGAGATGTTAAGACCCAAACTTTGATCTTTGCATGTGCACATCACTGTTTTCAATCATGTTTATGGTATGTATTGTTGTGTCAGGTTTGCGCCCTTCCATGGGAAAGCCACAGGAAATATATCAACAAAGTAAGTTTTTTTCTTCTCCTTTTCTCCCGTCCAGTTCAATTTCAGCTTTCCATCATAGATTTCAATGCTAGGGGCTAAAACGTAAAAATTGAACAGTTTTAATGTCACTACAGAGAACTGCATTTCTGTTACAGTCCACATTTTGAAGCCAGGTTCAATACTAACATTATAGTTTAAACTTTATAGGCATCATTTACTATGAACATGGCTGGTTCCTATGGCAAATTATTTATGATAACAATTTGAAGGCAAATGCACTACGTCTTACCCAAGATAAGGATGCTGTTTTTAAATCTTGAAAATAATGCTGAAAATGCCTGTTTTCATATATGTTGATAATATTCAAACAACATACAATACAGTTCAGAGGTTTAAAAATAATTGAGTTTCTTATACTCACCAAGGCTGCATTTATTTATTTGACAAAAATACATTAGAAATAGTAATATTCTGTAATATTTTACAATTTTAAAGAAATTTTTTCATATAATAATAAAATAATATTATATAATATAATAATAACAGAATATAAGTTTTTCCTGTGATTGCAATTCTCAGCAGCTATACTCTAGTCTTCATGCATGATAAGAATTTATGTTTTTGCTGCCTAATATTCCAACCTTTTGACTGATTGTGTGTATGATTGGAGTGACTCTGTGTTGTGCAAAGCCACTCATTTCTGCAATGTTTTTGCATTTTATTTTAAAAGTAATATTTTTTTCTTCTGCTTTTTTTAACTGTAGAAGTGTGGAGAGTGCAAGAATATGCAAGTATGAAAACATTTCATCAGATCCTTCCTATATCTGCTATTTATGTCACCTTATATCTGCAATTGTCTTGTTTTCAACTCTGTCCTGTTTCTCTCCTCAGTGGACGTGACCTTAGATCGAGACTCAGCCCATCCGCGTCTGATTATCTCTGATGATGGTAAACAGGTGCACTGCAGTGACCGCTACCAGGCGGTGCCAGACATAATTGAGCGGTTTGACCGTGTGGTTTGTGTACTGGGCCACCAAGGTATAAGTACCGGCTGCCATTACTGGGAGGTTATGGTGGGTGAGAAGACGGACTGGGATTTGGGCATTGCTAGTCGCTCCATCAACAGGAAAGGAAAAATAGTCGCAAACCCAGCTAATGGATTTTGGTTTCTAAGTCTACGAGACAAGCATGAGTATGTCTTCCGTACAGAACCATCAATGTCTATAGTTGTAAACCCAAAACCACAGCGGGTCGGCGTGTATGTGGACTTTGAAAAAGGTCAATTGTCGTTTTATAATGCAGATACAAAGTCACTGATATTTACCTTCACAGACTCCTTTGCAGAGACTTTATATCCTTTTTTCAGCCCATGCACAAACAAATCTGGCAAAAATGATGCCCCGCTTACCATATGTCCTGCTTATCCACCTAACCCAGTCTGACAAAAAAATAAAATGAAATAAAAATTCCAAATTTTACAAATTAATATGGTTTTAATTTACAATCCATGAGATAATTTCATTCAAAAAAAATTTAAATGTTCAACAAAACAGTGCAAATGATCGCCAAGAAATTTCGGATTTAGTTTGACACCGAATACAGGATTGGATGGTGATGGAGATCTGATTGTAAAATAACCTCTTATTAGTGTTTAGCTTGATCAAGCATATATGTATTATGTTCAAATATGTGTTTTGTACATCATAGTAAAACAAAAATAAATGTGAATATACAGTAAATAGTCAACGGCATCCCTTGTATTTCAATGTTGTCTTTACTTTCTGGCTTTCTATAGTCCTTATTATAGTCGTGTAAGACAAACCAGAGGCCTAAAACATTTATAAAACAGCAACTGTAGCCATGGCTTAAAGGGGTCATACAAAGCCAATTTTCCACAAGCTAATATGATTCTTTAGGGTCTTAATGGAAAGTTTGTAATATAGTTTGGCAAATAGTTTGGCTGTCAAAAACAGCTCTTTAGAAATCATCTGTTCTGTGTACTTCCCTTTTAAATCTTCACAAGCTCCGCTGACCCCTCCCCTCTTTTCCGAGGCACTCTCAGAGGATCTTTTTTAGCCGTATTCATAGTGAAACTTGCTTATTACCCTATTATTAGGAAAGGCAATTTGCAAAGATTAATTTAAAGACATTATACTCACTGCTTCTGAAGGTGAGGCGGGATCATGAATGATGTTCATTAATACATTCAACAACAAAAGACCTCAATCTCTTAATCTCTTGCTTGTCTCTCTGCATCTCGGTCTGATGATGGCTCACTCAGAGCGGGTCTGAGGTAAGACACCAGTTCAGTCTGTGTGACACACTGCTGTCAATCAAATATTGTGAGAGTGGCCTCACACCAAAATGCATTTGAGAATGGCTTGATTTCCTAAGGGGCAACTTATTTTTATTACATTAAAATAAAACTACTTGTGGATCTTTATCATTGTAGAGTTGTTGTGTACTCACACTCCTAACACACATTTCAGTCCAAACAGCTTGTAAAAGTGCATGTGACACCGGATTACCACTTTAAAAAGGAATAGCTCACCCAAAACTAAAAATGCTGTCATTAATTACTCACCCGTATGTTGTTCTAAACAGAACACCAATTAAGATGAAATCCAAGAGCTTTCTGACATTGGAGTGACATTAGTATTAGTAAGTATAATGGCACAATTGAAATTTTTTTTGCATGAACCTTTGGGTAAGATTTTAGAATAATGGGCTGTTGTTAACAAAAAACTATGAAGGAAGTAATAATTCTACATTTTCACTTAACTTATTAACTAATAGAGCAACCCAGTCTTATGGCAGTTCGTGATTTAGTCGGATAATTTCATATAATCTATTTATTCGTGCCAGAAACACGTTTATTTCGTTATTTTCGAAAGTCCAGCACATTTTTTAAACTAAGATTCCATTGGATGAATCTTAGTTTAAAAACGGGCTGGTGCTTAACCGTAAATTTAAAAGTTTTTTGACATTTTATATCTGTCACATACTGTATAGTCATACATTTTTGTGAGGTACTAGTGATATTTTAACAGTAGCCTACTGTAGGTCATTTGGGTTACATATTGAAGTGACATAAAACAGAGTTCACAATTTTGAACTAATTCAAACATGAGCTCGTCAGGATCTCTTCCTAACATTTTTATAGTAATTTATCCTTGTTATTATGTTATGTTTTGAAAAAACAAAACATCTATCCTTTGGCAAGAGTAGTAATCACAATTTCAACCTGTAACTGACTTATTGGGGGGATATAAAATTCAAAATGAGTTTCCACTAAGAACAATTGTTCACTTTTAAGACATTAATGTTTTGATCAGTAACTGATTGGTTATTCTTTATTAATTGGTCATAGTTTACACATACTTCTCAATGAGTATTCTTTTATTATTTAATAATCATCAAATATCCAATAAGGAACTACCTTTGGCTTAAACTTACTGCTTAGTTAATCTTGTTTCTTTTTTTGTTAATAATATTAAGTTAAGTTTTAATGTAGAACTACCTATTACTCCCTGCATAGTTACTTGTTAACAACGACCCATTATTGTTGCTTTAAGTTATACAATTTTGACTAATAAAAAATCATTTTGCTTTTTATCATAATTGCAACTTTAAACAATTGTTTAAAAATATTTTTTTGTAAAATTAACTATGTTCGCAGTGTGCATTCTCATCAAAACATTATTTTATTTTTTATTTATTTATAGCATCACCATATATAGTTTTTCTTCCTATTTTTGTTTATCTATATCAGTTTTACATTTGCAAACATTTGTGATGTGGTCACTCACTAGCTCAGCTCACATCTGCTCAAAGCCAATGATAGTCAGGGGTTCTTCTAGGGCACTGGCCCGGACCTCTTGCCTCCACATTTTGTGTATACATAATGATGGAGAGGTAGAGAAAAGGATATAGACGTTAAGTAACCACCAGTAACCAATGGCTGTAGGTTTTTTCTTGTGACCGCGCGCATCGTCAGACCTGCACACGCTGTGTTCGAGGGGACTGATGGCACATCGCTTCAGGCAACGCCACAAATCTGCTTCCTCTGTACAGTACATGCAAGACACGTAAGTTTAATTTCAGTGAATTTCCT
Source organism: Enteromius thamalakanensis (assembly GCA_032357475.1). Taxonomy (NCBI): domain Eukaryota; kingdom Metazoa; phylum Chordata; class Actinopteri; order Cypriniformes; family Cyprinidae; genus Enteromius; species Enteromius thamalakanensis. The sequence continues at coordinate 19,729,705 of JAUCMT010000001.1, forward strand.
TTTTAAATTATTTGGATTGTTAACTATATGTGAACAGTCTGTGCGCGCGCGTAGATCTTAAAGCCGCGCTCACTGCACAATTATTATTTTTTTTCTTAAGAGGGAGCTATTAATAGAATCCTCACAATAACGTTCTATTAAATAGTTCCGCATAAAAGCCGCCTTGAGGCATTTTCCCCATGTGCAATAAGGCATAATGTAGATGATTATTTTACAGAATGTGTGGCTAAATGACTTACTCTTTTAATGTCTAGTTGTTGTTTTTTTTCTGTCAGTGTTGCCAAACGGGACACTGGCACGCGATGCTCAGTGTTGTTCCATTTTTACACAGACCATAACATGCTGTACTTTAATAAATTATGAACGAGATCCCTAGTCGTCAGACGCTGCCTTCGAAGGGTTTGTTTATCCGCCAAATGCGGACACCTCGGGGACCGCCTATATCTGATATAGACATCTCTATAACTTGCATCGTCCATCTCAGTGATAATTGTTGCATAAGCCTCTTTTTTTTATCGTCATATTTGACGTGATTTTGCAGGGGTGCTTTGGAAGAATGGCTGGAAATAAGTCAGTCGGGATGAGCGCGGTAGCATAAGCCTCTTTAGTTTGAATGTAGCTGTCATTCTCTGAAATAACCTTGACCGAACTGGCGTATTGACCCCGATTAAAGCCAAAGATGTAATGTTAAATTGCGGTTTATGTCACTATTAATCGGGATGGGTCTGGAGTCCCATCTGCGTGCATGAGACAAATACCTCTACTGGGGACAGAATCAGGGTTTACCTCTATGCAGGTTTGTACATAGAGTTCCACTCCATAAATATTTATAGTGCAGAAGCAGCTTTCAAGTTAGCAATTTTGGAGATTTGTTTAGTAATTCACCAAATAAATTTTTAATTGCTATTTAAAGTTAGCACATTTTAAAATTAACAGACGTTTTAAATAATTATTTTTTTTTTTCTGGAAAAATTTTGTGGGCAAACATCTGGGGCAAGGGAACTCATGAATGATAACTCAAGATGATTTGCTTTAACCTCAGTTATTACTGCAAACTAAGATGATAATACAGTTATGGGGGACCTTCATCCTGTGGAGCTAAACCCAGCAGGATTTTTCTGCAAAGCCAATGAAATGCAAATTAGGAATGCTCATGGGATGCACAATTAATAATTTAGGGAAGGGGAAATAACCTGCATGCAATTTCTTAAATAGGTCTACATATATACTGTATACTGTCTGAGACATCAGGGAATAGGACATTATGGTACAAACTGATCATAATTCACAGCATCTTCTGTTCGTCTGCAGGGGTCATTCTCTCTGACTGTCTGTTATTTAGAAATGATATCAAATTGATGCCAACCATCATCCCTGGATTTCACTGGCCTTATGTTGACATGGCAACAGGAAGGAAAAGTCAGTGTCTTTTCTGGGTTCATGATGTCTATCTGAAAATTTGTGTAGCATTTGTGTGTATATATTTTAAAAATAACATTTAGATTATACATTTATATATTTATACTTCATGCTTTCTTCTCGTCTTTTAACACTTCTAGTGTGTGTTTGTTCTAACATCTCTCCCACACTGGGTTCAGCCTGCATTAATCATCACAGCATGTATCCTCTGGTCAGTATCCATCTCTGTGATCTTGACTCCACCCTTGTTTTCTTTTTGCCAGGCTCCACTTCAAAAGGTGGAGTTCATTTCCCTGATGAGGATGAAAATGCTACCATTAACAACAGCTGTGATGAAAAACTTCAGGATAAAGTCATTGCTGCTCTTTCAGAACCTGATGGTGCATACCTTGTTAAGGTGAAGAAACAATTGCTTAAAAAAAGGAAAAATAAAAAACAAACAGTATGATATGTTGCATGCTGTAATTGCTGACTGCTAACCTCTGTATCCAGGTGGGATTTTTAAGGAGCCATCACAAATATGAAATTGTCTTCTCTTTGCCGCAAGTCCCATCATTAGGCAAAGATGTCTCCCTTTCTCCTGCACTACGCACTACTGCAAAACCACGACTACGTGCAACACGCATCACACCACGCCCTGAGGGTATGTTTCTGTAGTGTTCTGGTGTGTGTAAGCCACAACAGAAAGATGAAATTTGTACATGCAATTTATTGGATTTTTCTTTTCTTTTTTTATTATATATACACTGTAAAACATAGATTATATTTTAACCTATATTTGAGATTTATACATATTTCCTTGTAAGCCAAATTTCATTATTGAAGAAAAATGTAGTTGTCAGAATGTTATCAAAAATAATACAAATGTGTATGTTTGTATACTCATACACACGCACACACACACACGCACACACACGCACACACACACACACACACACGTGCACAATACCATAGTACTCTACAGTTAAGATAGAATATATACAATTCAATATATAGCACCTTCATAAATGAAATAAAAAGCACACACCCAGTGCACATTCACCCAGTGCATCTTGTTCAACAAATTTATTTGACCGCACCTGGTGTTGTAAATACAACATTTCATCTTGTAAATATAAACTTCCCAAGTGGACTTGAACACACAGTCAGCCCAGCTTTTACCATGCACATGGTATTCTCTTTCACTTATGAAAGTCTTCTTACAACCCTTGCATTCTCATTTATTCACATAAACCCTTTTAAGAGGTGTTCATTTGTTAAACAGACTGAAGGTACATACAGGAGACTTAGCCTATTACATGGAGAGTCTCACTGGAGCATCCTGGGTTAAGTGCTCTGCTCAGAGGCACAAGATTAATGAACAATACCAGCGGTCTTTACGCCACCTTAGTCTTGTTAGGAACTGAACAAGAAACCTTTGAGAAAACAGCCCAGATAAGACTTTCCTAACTCAATAAATGATGAGAAATTTCTGAAAACTGCAATAAAAAAATAAATAATAATAATTAAACAAGGTTGTAAAAACATAAGCTCTATCAGAGCTGTTAAGATCACTTGTAGTCCTGACTGGTAATAAAACATCAAGCCAAATGCAAGACGTCATGTTTCGATCAATGGTCACACTCCTATTTCAGTCCGTCATCGATCTCTCCATTAGCTGAAACTCACTTAGTGCATTTATAGTAGTGTCATTTTTCCCTCAGTTGAATCTCTAGGGACCTAGATGATCTAGAGATCTACAATTTGTATTCTAAAAGAAGCTGCAAGCACTTTGCAGTAAGGTGATTGTTTCTCTTTGATTGTTTCAGTCTTCAAATCTCATCCTGGTCACTCAGGCGCTTCCTTTAATTGTCCTTGTCATTTTGTGTTATCTTTGTTACTCCTCTTTATCTGTATTGATTCCATACATTCCCATTCATCTTCCTGTGCTCTTTTAAGGGGGAGTGAGGGTGGTTTGTGAGTACAGCGCTCAGCAGGAGGGAGTGGTGCAAGAAGAACTCACCCTGGTTAATAGGAGCAGAAGGGACAGCAGCGTCCGAGTTCGGTTACAGGCCAGAGTCATGGGTGAGATAAACACACCAACTGTTGTCAGATCTTTGTCGTACATAACAGAGCTCTCATGAGGTGAAGTGTTTCGCTTCTGGACCAGTATAGCTGTCTCTGCATATTCTGTTTAGTTTATGCAGTTTAACAGAAATGGGAGAAAGTATTTTTCTCTTTTCATTCATCCACCCTCTTTTTAGAAGAATAATCCATCTCTGTGAGTCCAAATAATGCAAGTGGATCGATCTCTCAAAGTTGTGCTTCAAAAACCATGCAAAACGAACATGGCTGCTATCATAGGATTGGATGAATAGTGTCTTCTGAAGCAAAAGAAAAATACTCTTGTTGTGAATTATAATCCAACTGTAAAGTTGACAACTTGACCAAAAAAGCATGGCTTATAAAGTTTAAAAAGTACTAAAACAGTCATGAGGGTCGATTCTTTGCAAATGAGATTAATAAGCTTACCATCGAAGTATGGTTTGTTAGGATAGGACAATATTTAGCTGAGAAAATATATCTGTGCTACTTATGACTGGATTTGTGGTCCAGGGTCATAAATAAGAAACTAACTATTCTTTTTTACAGATCGCCATCACGGGACACCAATGTTACTTGATGGAGTGCGATGTGTTGGTGAAGAAAAAGCTACAAAATAATGGCTCAGATAAGATGAAGAAATCAGTTTGCTTGTGTAAATGATGCGAATAAATCAAAACAAATGAACGCACAGTGAATGTGAACAACCCGTCGCACACCCTTCCATAGAGGATCACAACTTAATTGTTTCTGCACTAAAGCAAAAATAGAGCCACCATACTAGAGTCTACGTATCACAGGTCTGCTAATGGTAACACACATTCAACTGTAGTCTTTAACAGAATTTAAATGGTTACAGATTTGTATTACAGTAAAAAAAAAAAAACAATTTAAAAAGAAAAGCAATACTAATGCATCTGACCTTTTGCACTACCTGAAGCCAGTGCCTGAGGGTAGAATGTATGTATAATGTATGTATAATCATGTGCATAAAACATATATACATGATTATATACAATGTCAATGTCATTACATATACAATGTCAATGCTTTGCAACCATAATCAGTCCTTGTAACTGGTGGGATACATTTCTTAAATATGATGTGATTTGTTAATAAAAACGTAGGCTATAAATTACTTGTTGAGTGCACAAATCATTTTGGGAGATGCATTGCAATGCATTGGCCTTTCCAATAATATAGGCAACTGATATTATTATCATACCAACAGGGAGCGTAGGCAGAAAAAAACATTATGGCAATAAACATGCTAAAATCTTTTTAGGGCAGTAGTAACTTTGCTAAAAACTTTTATGTATATTTTTAATAGCGTTTACAGTGTTTGTGTTGTGGGCAGTAACACACACAATTATGTAAAAGTTATCATCTTGCCTGATCTTGGTTTGCAAAAGCAACCAGCAAAGATAGTACCTTCTAACAACACTAGATGGTGTGGCTGTCTGTCTTATTCTACAACGGAAGAAAACAGGAAGACGTGCGTTTTCTGTACACTTATGTGAAACCACTTTGAATTATTGGAATTGACAAAAAAAAAGACATTCCTAATTAACTTAAAAAAACTACTGGCTCTACTGGTCTTTAATCATGTGTTGAGAATGTTCATGAGAAAGGTATGAGGAAGTTCATTGCAGAAGACACATTAATGTCATAAAACAAAATGAAAGGATAAGAACATAAATTAAAGAAATGAAATACAAATAAAATATAACAACCTTGTTTTACTGCATTGCCTTTTGTTTTTGACAGTGTTTTTGAGGTCAACATCCTGCTAATTTTAAAATTATTTGAGTCCTGTATTGTAGTAAATACAGCTTAGAAAATGTTTCTGTTATGATTTTTTAAATAAATGGTTTAAATCTGAAGGTGGTACAGTTCAGCTTTAGGGCAGCGTTTTAGAGGATGTTTTCACAGCGTAAATTCTTTTTAAATATATATTGAATCTTTTAAAAATTATTTTAATGCATTATGTTCCTTAAATAATCCATTTTACTTTTCAATTATTCATATATTTGATTTTATAAACAGATTTTAAATACATGGGAATGCAGTGGCCCTAAAAACCAATGTATGTCATTGCATTAAATACAAAATATCGATCCAAGCAGTGCCTGTAAACTAAGGATTTACTTCATGTTATGTTCATATAATGCAAAATGTTGAGTTATCGCTTTTATTGTCAGAAACCATATTATATAAACTAGTTTAAACAAGTTATAAACATGTTTCTTGATAAACCAGTTTATCTCTTCTGAGGTTGACTTTGTGAACTACTTTACAGGAAACAATGCATGCCCTTCCGTTCAACCAGTTAAAACTGCTCTAATTTGTCAGCAACTAGAATCATCCTTATTGGCTGTGCTGCTGCTGTTCATGCTTGCACATCCTGCTCACAGGTATGGATGCATGAAGACGTAAAAGTGAAAAAACGTGACTGGTAAGGAAGTAGCGAGCTGTTGCTTTACCAGAAGTTATTAGAGTCATTTTTTCAAGTCAAGTGTTTTAAGTTATAAGTGTTATCATAAAAGGGACTGGATGATAAGATCAAAGTGTGATTTTTACAATAATAAGACCTTTATAATCATTCCTGTCAATCACATAAGCATAATTATCAGCCTCATCAACATGCATCAACTTATCTAAACAGGAACATTTCATAGACTTCTATTCTGTTGTCTTCTTTTACACCTAGAACAAATTTCTCTCCGTAGGTGTAATGGTGTTTATACTGTCAGACTGTGTATTGCTCAACACCGACCCTAAACCTACCTCTTACAAATCAGTCCATATAAATCACCTTCATATTGTAATACCTATGTCATACCCAAATACCCATGCAAATTTCATAAACTACATAAACATGCACACACACACACATGTATATATACATATCAAACACCACCCCCCAATGTGCATGCCATATCTCAAGAATTAGGTAGATATTACTTAAATTTTTTATCTTAATTCATTAATTATAATTAATCAATAAAATTATATTATACACTCCCCTCCGAAATCTTGGAAACACCCCTGGGAAAGTGTGGTTTTGGATGAGCATACGTCCCTACCATTTTTTGGTGCAAATACTGTACATTAAAGTAACTTTACATTATAATTGAAGACCAGAAATAAAAAAAATTCATTTTGATTGCACAATAACAGCAATATACACGTTAAAGTTGAGATACTTCAAGAGAACAACCTTGTTCCCTTTCAGTCGGTCACTACGAGTCACATCGCATATGACCAACAAAATTGGTATCTCGCTTCAAGAGACCAATCCCCTTTGAGTGTTTTAAAACAAGCCAATGAACACTGGCATGCGCTAATTTTCATTAAGCTGCAGAGTACACTAGATGTTCCACTGTGCTGGATACAGATCCAGAACTGGTGGTTATGCTTGCCCGGGCCGCCGAGGGGGTTGGGCTTGAGTGGAAAGCTTCACTGTGTCCCGAACCCTCAAGACCAGATGAGTGGTACTTAGGGGTTGCTCACGCTGATTCTCAGGGCCCCACCCTAGTACCTTTCTTCCCAGGAAGTGCATGAAGAACTCACCAGGACGTGGACGGCACCTTTCACTGCCAGAAAAATCTGGCCCTTGCGCCTTCACCACCCTTGAAAGCGGTTCAGCTAGGCGGTAAATGGGGGTCCCCCTCAGTGGAGCGTTGCTAGCGCCACTACTGCTGGGCAGGGAGATCCTGTGCTCCCCTCCAGGGCCTGTAGGCACTTGTCAGCTCTGATCGCCAGAGCTTATAAGGCCTGTGGAGAAGCTGCATCTGCAGTACACAATGCGGCGTTGTTGCAAGTCCATCAGGCCAAGAATCTGAAGAATCTGCACAAAGTTGGTCATGACCTGGAAGCTCTCCATGAACCTCGCACTTTGAGCAAAAAAGGTTATGGTGCGATTTCTGGGTTGTGTGGTGCCCACCATGGTGGTCCAGGAGCACCATCTGTGGCTGTGTCTGGCAGACATAAGTGAGCCTCTTTGGCAATGCCGTGGGGGAGGAGGGCTGGGGAGAGAATCACGAGCAAATTCCTCTGTCTAAGGGTCCAGAGGGGTTGTGGACGGGACAGTTTTGTATCACTCTCACTCTCCTCTCTTCACAGGCAGCAGTGGGAAGATGAACAATCAGACTACCCACCTCACTTCTGCCGGAACTCAGGTAAGAGTTGCACACACTCAGACCCCTCTTTAGACTGGCTATAAGACGCCCAAGCCGGGTCCCTGCATTCCCCCCTCACTGCCCCACCACAGGCACGTCCCGTTGGACCCCCAAGTTCAGAGGTGTTTGCTTCACGTCAGTGAATGTTGCAGATGCTCCTGTCGTGTGTGCGGAAATTGTGGTCCTTTTAGAAAAAGGACACAATAGAGCCGGTCCCTCCAGCTGATATGATGACAGGATTTTACAGTTTTACAGTGCCCAAGAAAGGGGGTGGGTTACGACCAATCCTGAATCTGCAAGTTTTAAACTGAGCACTTCACAGGCTCCCTTTCAAGATGTTGATGCAGAAACAAATCTTCAAGTGCATCTGTCCCTAGGATAGTATTGCAGCGATCGACCTTTAGGTCGTGTTCGAAGGTTGAGCATATCAGTAAAATGTCCTAACCTTCGGGCTCTCCCTGCCACCCCGCGTGTTTGCGAAGGTAGCGGAGGCTGCCCTAGCTACACTAAGAGAATAGGATATTCGCATTCTCAACAACCCAGATGACTGGCTCATTCTAGCTTTCAGGTTCAGTTGTGTGAACACAGGGATTTGGTTTTACAACCCCTCTGCTTGTTGGGTCTTTGGGTCAACTGGGAGAAGAGCAAACTCTATCCAACACAGAGGATCCCTTTTCTCAGAATGGAGTTGGGTTTGGTCAAACAAACAGCACGCCTCATGTAGGAACGTGCTCAGTCAATGTTGAACTGCTTGAATATGTTCTGCTGGATGCAATAAGCACATACCAATGTTCATTGGCTTGTATTAATACACTCAAAGTAGATTGGTCTATCAAAGCGAGATCCCAATTTCATCGGTAATAACCGACATGACATCTCTGTTCCCTTCTTTATGGAAAGACTTAGCATTTCCCTTACACTGACTATTGTGTTTTTGAGGTCGGCTTCCTGCTAATTGCTAAAATTATTTGAGCGCTGTATTGTAGTAAATACAGCTTTGAAAATGTTCCTGCTATGAAAGTAAAGATTTTTTAAATAAATGGTTCGGTGTCACTAAAATATCATTCTTTACATCTGAAGGTGGTACAGTTCACCTTTAGGGCAGAGTTTTAGAATGTTAAACGTTAAAAACATATGTATTTTAATGCATTACATTCCTGAAATAATTCATACATATATATGATTTAATAAATAGATTTTAAAGACATGGGAATGCAGTGGCTGTCACGATACCAGCTGACGTGAGCTTGCGCTCTTGCTTCCACATGGACAGGCAGGACTCGGAGGCAGAAGTGCAATCAAACTTGGACATTTAATAAATGAAATCAGAAAACACAACGAGCAATGCAGAGACACACGAGCTGACATGAAACGTTAACGACAGAAAGTAAACATTCCAAAAGACACGGTTTAAATAAAAGGCACAATCAAAGGATAATGGGGAACACATGGACACACACAGCTGGAAGGAAATGAACATTAATGACAGAGGTGGAGTTACAAACGAGGCAGAGACATGGCATGTAAACAAACAAAGAGCACATGGACTAGAAAACATAAACACAGGCATGAGACACAGGACAGGTGTTACACTGGCCCTAAAGACAAATTTATGTCATTGTGTTATATAAAAAATATTAATTCAAGTATCACCTTGGATAACAATTTTCATTTTGATTGCATAATAATGGCAATATATATTTGTTAAAGTTGAGCTACTATAAGAAGAACTGGATCGTGATGTTTGTAAGAAGTGTCCAATCAGTGTGAATCATCTTTGGGGAATCCTTCAGGAGGCTTGGAGCACTATATCAAGTCAATGTTTGAATAAACTACCAGCTCCGATGCTCAGATTATGCAGAGCTGTAATAGCTTCTGTGGCAGGAATCCCAAGAGGCAATCAGCGTCACCCTGGCATCACACTTCCTGCACCTGGAGACACTCACCACGGACCAATCAGTCATGGCTTTCTGCCCCATACAAACCTGAAGCAAGGACCAGAAAGCTGAGAACTATCTCAGATGGTGTGTGAACTTACCTGCTCTCTTTACCGGTCCATTTTAGACTCGCCGTGACCGATTGGCTCCCCACCTTCTGGACCCATTCACCGGGGTGACTACACGTCTCTACACCCACCCTCACCGGCCACAATCACTTGGAAACACAGAAGGAGAAGGATTCAATTAGGACGACCACAGCACCCGTACCTTCATTTGTTCACTCACCACTTTCTGTTAATAAAATCCACCCTCCGGGGCTTACTAAAGTCGAGACGAAATGGTGAAAGCTCTGTATCTACAGTGCAGAAATACAATAGTGCAATAGTTCGGACAGAATATGTGCAAATATTTGGTTAGCAGCATGTTTACAGTTCAGGAAGAAACAGTCTTTGTGAAAGTGACTGTATGTATTTAGGCAACAGGCTGGTTAAGGAGGGAAGAGGAGAGATCCTCTTCCACACATATATGGAAATCCCAATGTGGCTTCATGTCCAGATTTTTACCCATTTTCAATATTCAACGTCCAAATGTGGTTTTGACTGTACTTTAACTATGACTCACATGCCAAATATGAAAATAAGAATGCTAATTGTGGGCTGAGGAATGTATGGCATGGCATGTCAAATAAAAAATAACCAGTTTTGAGCAAAAGCAAATATTTTTGAAACTGATTCAAATATAGAATACTATAAATACAGCAGTGAGTGCAAGTTAGTTTGCCTCAATTTGACAATTTCAGTTTATTCTTGTCACTCAGATAGGTATGTTTTGTGCAATGTTTTATGTATTTTTTTATTTTTTGATCGAAGGAATGCATTTATAATATTACTTTTTAATATTATGTATTCTTCAGATATTCCATAAATATCAGCTGTACATGCAAGGTGACCAAAATTATGCAACTGTCTACAGTGGGACCGGAAATATACAGTTTTTCTGTAACCATGGGCCTGTTCCATAAACCAAGATTAGAGAATAAGCCAGGCTTATTTTGGTTAGTGAGGCTTATTATTGGTAGATTCGGTTCCATAAATCAAACTTAAATAAGTTCAAACTCAGTTACCACGGCAACTTGTGCTAAGAAATTAGCCTGGTCCGGGGCAGGCTAACTGTCAGGCTAAGTCTGAGTTCAGGCTTAATGAACTAATTTATACTCACCTGCTGATAATTCGATGTCATTTTATTTTACTTAACCACTATTAATAAAAAAAACATTATATATACATATACCTTATAATTTTTACATTTTTTTTACACTTTTTACATTTATTAGTAAAGTGCATTTCCTTATTTACTTATTTATTTATTATACTTTTTTTTTTTTTTTGTTAATATTGGTTAATTAAAATAAAATTAAATTGAATAAGAAATTTTAAA
>JAUCMT010000001.1:19759516-19775563 GCA_032357475.1 Enteromius thamalakanensis
GGGATATTCTAACATCCCCAGTTTATACATTGGGTGCATAAATAATACCCAATTACATACATTGCCAAAAGTATAATCACTCCACAGTCAGTTTTGTTTCAAGGTAAAAAATAAAAAATCATCATAACCTAATATGCACCTTATTTTTACAAGCATGCGCATATACACATAATCGCATGCATATATAATCTCTTCCTCACCAATGACATCTGAAGCAATTCCTTTCAACAAACAACTCTTAAGTATCTGAATTATTCTTACAAATGCATTATAAAGTTATGCAAAAGTTCCATTACTTATGTGAATCCATGATGGTACAAACTTTTTGTAGTTTTTTACTAAAATATGTTTTTTTTTTTGTTTATATATAAAGTTTTTGAAAATATTTCTTTACTCACCACTGAAGGTGACAAAATTTTTTTTTCATTCAACTTTTTTTTTGGGGGGGACTTTCACTGATTAGAGTTCTGCTATCCTGAGATAGCATTCATCAATTACACGGGTGTCTCATTTTATATATAAAACAACAACAACAAAACAACTTAAAATAAGGTATGTTGTTTTCAGTTTATTTTGATGGTCCCTTTAACGTGTTATGTTGATTATATGTAACATTGCACCTACATATCTACTAATTCTCAATAGAGTGCTAGCAGAGTATTAATAAACATTTAGGGTTAGGGTTAGAATAAGTTAATATGTACTTGCAAATTTACTTATAGTCAGTAGAGCGTAGTCTTTTGGGAGACCATCACAATAAAGAGTAAGCAGATATTAATTAGAGAGTGTACTAATATTTTAATGAGAGTTAGTTTACATGTAGGTGCAAAGCTACTTATTATCAACAGATTGTTCAAAAGGGACCATCAAAATAAAGTGTTACCAGTATGTTGCCTGCAGGCAACACAGTATTATTGTAATGGATTTACAGAACAGACAAAAAAATAAATAAATAAATTATTTTTTTGAGTTAATATATATATTCCCACCCAAATTACAAATAAATAACAAATAAAAAAACAACTTCAGAATAGGGGGTCAGAATAATGCATTAGTTAAGCATTAATTAATGGTTAATTTGTTCGCTGAGATGTTTGGAAATGCTCTGGTATTTGGGATTATTTCAACTACTTATAACATACTATTGACCAACACATAATTGTTTTTGTATATAGCAGAAACTGTGCTACAACAATATGACCAGGATGGATGTACATGTTGGCATTTTTTAGAAAAAATATTATGCATGGTTACTAAGTTAACTAGCTACAATAACGCCATCCAAGCCATAGTGAATGGTCCTGAATAGGAATTTGGAGTAACCAGACTATTAGGTTAGAATATTTACGAATGTTATTATTTCAGAATGATGTGAAAATCATTTCAATTACTTATTCACAGAAAACAATTTAGTGTTTTAAATTTTAAAAGACATGTTTTGAGGCTAAAAGCCAGTATATGGGGAGTGAGAATGGCCATTAATATTCAGTGATTTTCACCTGAATAGACAAAGACCACTCCCCTAATGGCCCATTAGTGACAGTGACAGGTAAGTCAGGTAAAAAAAAAAAAAGTTTTATAAAATTATTTTTATTTATTTACAACACAATATAATTAAAATATACACAATAAAGGTCAAAGACACATTATTGAGCACAGAGCTACAGAGATAGGAACAGACATTGAGTCGATCCTGAAAACAAGTGAACCCTGTAAATACCTGTTATTTGAGTGTCTGCTGCTTCTTTCCATGAATTCAAGAAAAAATAACCACCATCAGTATTCAGGGAGTTTGTTTTACCAGAGAATATCAGTTCATTTGAAGATCTGATGTTGGTACAGGACTCCTAGAGGTGATCAGCTTGAAGAGACTCGATAATGTCATCCAGGTTTATCATGCAGGTTTCTAATCACTAAAAACAAAACAAACACACAAAAACATCTGTGAGCATGTAATATCAGTGTATGTATAATTTTGTTTTATCCTCTATTATATCAAACATAGAAACAGCATTGCGTCCACAGAAATGTAATTAGATGTCACATTGAAAATGTTTCACTCAACTGTAATGCATTTTAGTCAGGAATTACAGTTCATGAAAAACAAACAATAATAAAATCAAGCAGCATTCATCATGCACTCTTGAAATTGTTTTTATATCGTATTATTTATATTATAGAACACAGTAGGCTAACAGCATACAGCCTGTCATATTCAACATGCTTCACTCACATTCAGACATTTTAGTCAGGTATAGTTCAGGGGTAAAAACCATAAGCACACAATACCATGCATACTCATACAAAAACAAAAAGTACTTGCACATAAGAGTAACTGGAACAGATCTCATGCCGCATCTTGAGGTAAATCCATCTGTTATCTTCTTAGATGAAGTGAGTGTTGTTTGTTTCCTGTCTTCCGCGCTTCAGCAAATGAGCTGTTGTGGGCGTGTACATGTCACGCACGTTTCACGTGGAGATTGTAATGAAAAAGTGAATGTAGCTTGTGGGCGTGGTCACATTAAAATTAATGAGATCAAATTGAGAAAAACACTGATTAGTTGAGCAAAAACACACTAGTAATTAATGATTGAAATGTTAAGCTAATTATTCATTTCTAGTGTGTTTTTTCTCACCTAATGCTTAATTGTAAACAAATTAACCATTAATTAATGCTTAACTAATGCATTATTCTGACCCACATTCTATATGTTACCAAAATTGTGTTTTTATTTCTTTATTTTTTGCAGTGTGGGGTGTGTTGTAACAGACTCCTTTAAAACTAATGTAATTTGTGAAAGATAAATTATGTAAACAGTCATGGTTGAACCATCCCCTATATTATTTATACATTTTATTATATTGCACTTGACAGCTTTCATCTCCCTATACAATTTTTATGTAATCCAGTGTTTTCAGAAAGTAATTTTGAAGATATGGGAACAGGCTGAATGTCAGTTCTTCATGCTGTCACAGATTAAAATGAGAATTCATTTAGATAAAGTCTTTATTTGCAAAGTTTTTGCAGCACTGAATTTACAAATGGAACAGGATTCTCCCTTCATTTTATTAAACATTAGAACTTCATAAACACAATACAAAGCATTTTTTTAGAACATCTCTCATTTACTTAAAGATTAAATACATAGATTTCACATCTTCAGAATCTAACTAATACATTGGTAAACATATTTATTGTTCAATACATTTTCAAAAGAGCAAAGCAATCTCAGTTTTACATTTCAACATAATAGCTCTATAGGTATCTTTTACTTGCTGTTCCTGTGGCATAGAGAAATGTTCAGATTTGATTTAAATGAACCAATCCTCATAACTACTCCAGCCCAGTGCACTTGTCCACAAACAATGTGCTTTTTGTAAATCAGAAACCAAATTACCATAACTCACACATACCATTTGGATCACCAGGCTCTATATGAGGCAAGAAAGACTAGTAAACGTTACAGCTAGATCATAACTTGGCTTGTTTTGCTTTGTGACTTGCTGATTCTTAATTTGACCAAAATGATCAAAAATGTCATTTTGCAGTCGCATGATTTTATGTATGAAGGTGATACCTAGTGCATCACAGCTGACAACAGAAGGGATGCTAGGGTCAGCCAGAAAGAAGTGAGCACACCAGCCAGGACTGGAGACTTGCTAGCTGTAAAAAACAAGAAGAAAAGAAATGTTCATTCCCCTTGAAGACCACAAGCATCATAAAATATCTTTGGAATTCACTCATTCATAGTTTGCTGATTTTACACACAACAGGGTCTCTTACTGCCCCTATTACTTTCATTCTCATGTTGCTTATTTTTCTTTAAGTGTTATAGTTGCTGAAACCTTTACAGAGAATATGTATGACTCATTACATGAAAATGTATACTGTATATATGTATACTGACCAGCAACTCCTGTCTGTAGGTCTGTAACTACGATAGATTTTGGATCAATGTTCAGTGCAACTGTTCCATCTTTAACTCCATCAGAAAGGGCTTTAGCTAGTTCTGCTGCAGTAGGACTAGTAGCTTTGTCACATTGAACTTCACCATCTACTAAAACGGAGCCACTCCTGAAAGCAATTAATGATCAAATAAAAATGAATTAAAAAGTGTAATGCAGACAAATAAAACAAAGTAATTAACCAGAATAATATCTGTGATTCTGATTGTGTATAAAACATATAATTTTGTATAATTTACCTGTACCGCCTGATCTGTGTTTTCTGGTAGCCCTTAAATTTTTTGAAAACTTTCTCAACCTGCAATAAATAAATAGACAGTTCAGGAGAGATTTTATTTTAAAATCATGAACTAGACAAAAATTCAGAATACTTTACAGCTGAAGTATTACCATTCCTCAAAGGACAAAATAATTACCTGGGTAACGATCGTGCTTGTCAGATTCATGGCTACAACAGTGGACATGTTTGATAGGTCGTTTGTGAAGGTGTCTGACATTTTGAATGTTAAATTAAACAGTGAAAGGGCTGCTGTGGTTGTTGCAGCTTGAGTCGTAGCACCTGCACCGTTTTAGGCCAGAATTAAAAGAAAAGAAAAGGGGATGTCATGTCAAGTTTACAATCAATCTCAACCACAAAAACAAATAAATAAATAAATTAGCACAACAAGATTTGTGTGTGTGTGTGTGTCATCAAAAATGAATGTTTATGTCAGAATTGACAATGTAACGCAGAAGTCTGAAACACTAACAACAAAAGCATCTGTGAATACACACTTACCACTGTTTGTGATATCAGTAACATTGATGGTTGAGTTATCAACACTAAAGCTGAGATTTCCACTTTTAATTGCATCATTGAAGACTTGTAACACGTCTGTCAGATTAGGACTACTGCTGTTTGTTGTGTCAAAGTCTAAGACAGATTCTGTCACAATGGAGCCCTCACTGTGGGGAACAATCATGTTGAGAAACAGTCAGTCATAATCAACCAACAAACATTTGTGAATTACTAAGTGAATGTATGTTTTACCTGAACTTTTTAATAGACATGCGGAAGAAGTTGGCAATTCGTTTTTTGTAAATTGGTGTAAACTACAAAAGATAAAAGCAATTTATTTAGGCTACATACAAACCTGTCATTAGTTTGTTTTTGTTTTGTTTTGTTTTTTCAGATCAAACTTTCCTGCAAGAAGTATAGTTTAAAAACAAACTTTTAGTTCAGGTAGACTGAAAAGTAAGGATTTAGCTAATTAAATAGCACATAAAAACATATTAGACCTGTTGAAATGATTTTTAATATTACCGATATACAGGATTACCAGTATCTGCTGCTACTGTAATCAATAACCATGCCTTACTGAAGAAAAATATTACCGCATTAGTGATGTTATTTGCCAGCCCTATGGTCTCAGGATCAGTGAGATTGGAGTAGGTGGTCTTAAAGGGTTGAAGGATTTTGAACACCACTTGGATTGAAGCAAGTTTAGCAGGTACTGTCGTGGTTATGGCAGGTGCTTTTATTTTGGTAAAATTAAAATGGGACACAGATCAATAAAAATGTCTCACAAGAAATGCGGCCTCGAGGCCTGTTAAATATTATTATATTAAGATGATCTGTATACACATACTGACCAGTTGTAGTGGTAATGATCTCAGTAATGGTGGTGAGAGAGACAAGGATTGTAAAGCTTTCAAAAGTTGCATTATTAAACAATTGTGTCAGGTTTGCTGCAATGGGCTTGGTGTTATTGGTGTTAAAGAAGAGTTTTCCATCTACCACAATGGATCCATTCCTGAGAGGGCACAAAAAACAGTGAACAAATAGTTAGTTAACAAGTAGTTAGTATAAAACCAGCCATTCAAGCACTAAACCAAAAAATCGATTCATATACAAATTAATTTATCTTGATGTGATTTAAAAAACATGTTACTTTTTTTATCTTTTACCTGAATTGCTGAATTTCAAATGCTTTAAAGGTTGGAAGTACAGAGAAAACCCGCGTGACCTACAAAAGATTAACAAACAGGTTAAGACTTTTATCCAGCTCTACAGCTATTGATACATTTAATGGTAAGTTTTCACTTATTTTCATTATACTACTTAATCAAATCTTTAATTGTTCTCTTACACTGCAAACAATTGTAAACATTATATTTTGCAATGTGGATGAAGAATAACAAAGTGCAATAAATGGTAAATCTAAACCTGTGTTTTGTAAAGATCAAATTATTATATTATGATACAAAACAACAGTTTGCATCAGCAGATGATGCTGGATGTCTTAAACATTCAAGTTACAAATAGAGAAGTGCTCTTATGTTTCTAATGTACATCTTTAGCTGAACCTACAGCTGGGAAAAAAACGAAAAAAAAAAACAGTGTTAATTTAACCATCCCTCACTGGCTAAAAATATTACCTCAATGGTGATTTTGTTTTTCAGGCTTATCGTGGCATTATCGTCCATGTTGGAGTAATTAGCAATGAAAGTGTCATTAATGTAGAACACTATATTAAAATTAAATGTAGTGGAGTTGCTGGTGCTGTCAGCAGCATTTCCTGGCACAGGTAGGAATCCTGTTTAAGGTAAAATTAGGAAAAGTTATAAAAACATGGTATCAATAAAATAAAATAAAATCATTTATAATTATAATTATTATTGCTAAACTGCGAACTGCTAGATATGCATCACCAACCAAGCCTATTTGACTGAACTGCATTCTATTCTAAGTTAATAAAAAAATAAAAAAATAAAAAAAAAACAGTATCATTGTAGGCTAAAGATTATTATACTGCATTGTCATAAAAATCACTTATTGGAAAAGTATGATTAGAAGGTTTGTCCCTTTGTTTCCTTGTCACTAACCTGTGTTCTTGTTAGTATTATATTATCTTTAATGACAGTTTCTGACTATAAACTCCTTTTGATGAACAATGATGAACAATAATTATCACTACTATTTAAAACAAGCATCACTACTATTTCTTACCAATTAGACACAGAACAGGTAGTATAATCCTCCACTCCATTCTTTTAGTAATATCCCTAAAAATTAAAATCAAGCACATAAGTATGATGTTGCAAGTTCAAAAAGCAAACTCATTTTATCACATAACAAAATAAAATATAGAAAACAAAGTAGTGGGTTTGATGTCAATATTTCACAAGGTATCAAGCTGTATAAGCAGCAAACAAATACTATCACATAATATATTCCACATATATTCCAAGATTTGAAAAAAAAAAAAAACACTCATTACATAATAATCTTTGTTAAACATTCATTTTTTATATCAGTTTATGTTTACATTTTCTTCTACTTACTTTTTGATTATTGCTCCAAAAATGCAATCCAGGTTAATCCGTTTAGCAAGTTCCTGTTATCAGTTAAATGCTCACCCTTAACAGTGCCCAGCTGACAGGTGAGCTGACATTTAAAGTGAGACGTTTTTTTTTTTCACCTGAAGAACCAACCAATGAGATTTGAGCATTGCTCAAGTTTGTTGACAAGCTTGTGGAACAACAGTATCAAAATAATCTTTGTTTCCTGGTACATACGTGACGGCTCATGAGGCAGTGCATGTTGCATTGATGGTTTTTATCTAATTATGGCAAGCTAAAAAAATAACGGCTTAAAAAAAACCTTTAAAACTCATGTGGAAATATGGACTTAATTTTATTATTTGGAAGTAACTTTTTCTTTCCTAAAATAAAATGTAAACTTGTTATCAAATGTATTTGCATTAGATTATAGCTGAATATGTATCTAATAGAGTTATTATAGGACTTGTAGCTTTTAGACATTACGTAACCGGACATTTTGATATGACCTTAAAAAACTAAGAGTCATTACAGACAATAAGATACTCATTTAATGATGTGATTATCAAGCATGAGAATTAGCTAATAATTTTGCCTGATGAGGTAATTAAAATGTGAGATTTATAGGTTTGGTTTGGGTACTGGATAAGCACTAGCTGAAATTCAAGTACTCGAAGTGTGAGAAATGCCTGAGACATTCCTCTTGGACGACTCATTCTCATAAGCAACATAAGGTTTGTACTGAATACATACTGACATACATTTAGAAAACTTTCTGAGAACTTTCAGGCCAAAAGCTGTTTTAAAAAAAAAAAAAAAAAGTTTGACAAGAGAGGTGTGCTATGTTACAAATCATGTTGTATTTCCAGTACATAAGCAAAAAAAAAAAAAAAAACCACGAGGAAACTATGTAACCGGATTTTCCAGCAAATGTAGTTCCTCATAACTCACAATGCTTGTTACAAAAAAAAGTAGAATTAAGATTTGGCAAACATCTTCTATTGCAAAAAATCAAAAGTTGAGTTTATCATTTAATGCATTATGATTTGTTTATTATGTTCTTGTGGAATTCTGCAGAGCTATTCCTTATATGATTGCTTCGTTGTTATTTTGTGTTGTAAAATTTTTAATTTTTCTCTTTTTTTCCATTGTGACTTCTAGTAAACAGGGAAGAATGTTTTCCCCGTGCCAAAACATTAACGTCACAAAATGGTCACAAGCTCCTTTTTTATTAATAGCTAAAAAGGACTAAAATAGACTAAAATAGACTAAAAAGGGGTACCTTGAGATTCAAAAAGTGACACAAAAAGGTCTTGAGTCAAGATGTGACGATTCTGTTGTTAAAAATGTTGTTTAAAATGATATCTTGTGAAAACCATGATATAACTATTAAATCAGCTGTTGAAATTAAAAATGAATGGGCAAGATATGTGATTTTTAAGACTTTGATAGTGACAAAAAATGTGTAGTTAGTGCAAGTAAACCAAGGTTTCCACTATATATGAGTGGTCCCTGTGTTTTTAACTTCTATCCAATTTCATCTGGTTCTCCAAAAGGGATATTTATTTCTTCTGCTTTCTGTTTAAACAGCTTGGATTTACATCTGACTTCTAACAATCACTGAGAATTCTTATTCAAAAGGCCTTGGATTCAGTGGCAGAAAGGGGACAGGATTTTTTGCTAGCAATGGATGGACATAAGACCATGTATATGGTAAATACATTTAGATTTACATTTAGTAATTTAGCAGATGCTTTAATTCAAAGTGACTTACAAATGAGAAAAAGTTATTATTATTATTATTAAATAAATAAAAATATAGCAGAATAGGAAAAAGAGCAAGCAGTTGGGGGAATGGTGTCATGCTCAAGGGTCTCAGTTGTGGTATTGAAGGTGGAGAGTGCGCTGGTTATTTACTAAAGGACCGGGCAGTTTTAGCAATATGGTCTGAGAAGGTATGCTGATCATCAATCGCAACTTGGTTTTGAGGTTAAGCTTAATGTGCCTAATGAGTTTGCTGAAACCACAAGCAATTCTGTTTTGGCAAGGTTGAGTTGAAGGTGATGGTCCTTCATCCAGCAAGAAATGTCTTTTTGACAAACTAAGATGCATGAAGCTATTGTTGGATAATCAGGTTAAAATGAGAGGTAAAGTTGAGTGTCATCAGCAGTAATATGAAAAGCCCTGTTTCTGAATTACAAAGTCTAGTGATGCCATGTAACCAGAGAAAGAGAAGTGGTCCAAGAACTGAGCCCTGAGGCACCACAGTAGTTAGATATTGCATCTTGGACACCTCAGCTCTCCAAAATACCTTGGAGGACCTATCTGAGAGATAAGACTCAAAGGTAAGAGTGAAGTGTGGCTCCCAATATGGTTATTATATATATATATATATATATATATATACATAAATATATATTTTTATTCTATTTATATATGTACGTTAACTTATATTGTATTTTTATTCTGTTTATCTCATTTTATCTGTAGAAATATACAGCCACTGGAGAAACAATTTCCTTCGGGATTAATAAAGACTACTCTTAGTCTTAGGGCTTCGACAATTGAGAGTAAGGCAGTCTTAGTTGAATGTCCACTTCTGAAACCAGAGTGGTTGCTGTCAAGGAGGTTTTTCTATTAGTTTGATTATTGCCAGGAAGGATGATAACATCCCTTTACCTACTGCAATCATTCAATCATCTGATCTGCATGAAATGCGCACATCAAATCAAATGATTACAAAGTCATGTACATGAATCAGTGAGCCTCCCATGCAATAATAAGACATGAACTTTCTTTTATTCCCAACGCTTTTTAAATTGTCTATATATGTGGTGTTTGACTATGTGGTATGTTTGATGCATTTTGGGTTGTGCTGCTATAAGAATTAATTATTCCCTTTTTTGCCACTATAACCTGCCTTGTCAAATTTCTATAAAAACAAATTATTAAAATTGAATGACATAAAATTATTAAAATCCATACAAATCTTAAAATTAACTGTTCTTGTAAATTACTGTAGATCACTTGTTGTTAAGATTCTGATGATGATAGGATTGGTGGTGTCATATGTAGCATATCAGAATTGACAAATCTCCATTTCGCAATGATCAAACCATGGTGTCCATTGTATTATTACTAAAATTAAAGTCTTATTATTCAAATCATACAATTAACTGACAATTAACTATAGCAGATAAGTGATTTTCTCTAAAAACTAAATTGTTGGTGACATATGCCATCACAGAAATATTGAATGATATTTGAGGCTGTCATGAAAATCATGACATCCATTGTGTAATTTCTGAAGTCAAACATTAATCATTGATATTTAAGATTTTGGTTGTTATATAGGTTGCTATATGCAATCCCTCAGAAATGTACTGTATATTGGCAAACATTGGTATTGTAAAACATGTCCATTAAGTATGAGCTCTGGGAAAGACCTGGCTGGAATTTTTAGGAGTCGGAATGGGTGCTACTGGATTAAAAAGTAGGATGCCACTGGGATACATATTAATGTTCCATTTTAACCTAGTTTCTTCAAGGTTGTTTGACTTGCTAGTGTGCACCTCCCTTTTGAACAGAAACCTACGACATGATCTAATCCAAATACAATGTACAGGCATGGTTGTGGTTTCTGTTTAATGTCTTGATAACAAAAGTCAAAAAGAAAAGTCATATTAATTGGAAAGTCATCTGGAATCTAGCTTCTTAAAATGCTTTTCATGAAGCAATGTTAGGCTGTACAATGGTGTTAAAGATGTAAGTTTGTACATATTTCACTTAGAGTCACAGTTCAATAGCTTAGAGTCAATATTCCACTAAACCTTTCTGTTGTCTTTGTCTTGGATCTTGCATTCACCCGCCTATCCACATTTTTCAGATTCCCCACATTAAAGTTCTTTCTACTTGATCTCCAAGATGTCGCGTCATCGAAAAAAGTATTTCATACAAATTATACAAACCTTTGATAAACATCTTGAGAAGAGGATATTCACACATTCTGATTGATAAATGTCTCTAAAATGTTTCCAGATGACTCATAGAAAGCCGTTTGTCGTGTAAAAAACCCCAACTTCTTTTAGAATAAAAGTCACCTCAAATATGTGATGTATGTGTGTTAACATGAACATGAGTTAACGTCAATAGTTACGTCAAAAGTCAATGAACAGGAATAATAGATGACATGGTAAACATATGAGAATCCATCAGTGTTTTTTTAAATTTGTACAAAAAATGTTGGGATCAAAAATATTGTTTTTCACATCATTAAAACAAAACAGGAAGGAAGAGGTAAAATAATGTCACGTGAATTTGTGAAACAAATTAAGGAAATGCTCAGGTTAGAATTTTAAAATGTTTTTGAATCTTGGAACTGACAAATAACATTAGCTATCTAAATTAACACACAGTGAATGTGAACAATAAATGGCCTTACTTGCTATTCACCCATCATGGAGAGAAATGAATAAAAATAACAGGCAACCAATGCCTGAAAGTTCAAGTTCTGTTAACTGTTCCCTGCAAATTTAAAAGTTTTGTTTTTGAGATGCAATGAAGGGTTCATATGGTTAAAGGTTAAAATGATTTTCTAGGTCAGATAAAAAGACAATGAAGCAAATATTTTCTCATCCTACTGCAATGTCGTTCCATACGACGGTAAAAAAAACAAGATTAAAGACATAATATTACGAGAATTAAGTCGAAACTACGAGAATAAAATCATTATGAGAATAAAGTCAAAGCTACGCGAATAAAGTCGAAACTACAAGATTAAAGTCTAAATATAATATTTAGTATAGTGCACTTAAAATTTCCCCGGATTGAGAGTATTTGAATATTTGTGTCCGAGCGGCTGCTTGATGTTACTGAGACGAGGTCTAAGAACACTGCCGCTTAAACTAAAGCGATTTCAGCTATATGTCAGGCTATAATATGCATGTCATGTTATAATATACATATTGTTTGTATTTCGCTAAAAAACTGGCAGATTTTGAAAGCTAAGAATATCTCCAGGTGCTCCCAATCTAGGCCATCTTTATTCTCATAATATTTTTCGATTTTTACTCTCGTAATATTACGATTATTTTTTGTTTGTTTGTTGGTGGAACTAAGACACCACCGTAATTCCAAACCTGTATACAGAAAAAAATAAAATAAATATATGTAAATATATATATAAAAGGAAATATTTTAATGAATGTCTTGTTTTTAGAAGTCACAGTAACCAAAACACAATGTTAGATTTACCATAATTGCATTTTTCCACCTTTTCAAAACAAGTTAGAAACCAAGAATTTTCAGGAGGCTCTGACAACTGTAAAGCAATAAAAAAGCATCAACATAGTACATACATATTTCTTTATTTAACTGATTGTGGCAGGTTGAACTGATTGGACCACCTAAAGGCCAAAATCCACGAATCATGTCATAACATGGACATGAACTAGGACATCTTTGACAGGAAGAAAAAGAAATGAAACACACGCTGTTTTTTTTTTTTATGTTGTGGCCATTTTAGACTTGTACTTAATTCTAGGGCTGGGTTTTGACACAAATATCACAATATGATTTGATTCTCATTCACAAGCTTGTGATTTTATTTTATTACCAATTTAATACATGAAAAAACAACTAATACTGTAAAATATACATGAGTCCGTTGGTGCACATTTGGTTTTTGGGACTTTAAGAAGCAGCTGATTTGCTGATCTAAGAGAATTTGACGGTATGTAGGGGTGTAACAGTTCAGATATATAGTGTGGGCCAGAACCATTTAGAATCATTTTAGAATGAATTCTATATATTCATGTTGTTCAGACGATTCTTAAAATTTGGGATCCACTCACCTCAAAGCTATCCTATGTGTATATGACTATGTTATTTCAGTTTTTTTTTTTAATGTATCCTGGCTCTTCCAAGCTTGGTAATGTGGGTGGATAGTGGCCATTATTTTGAAGCTCCATAATTCCCCTATATCTGCAAGTACTGCAGCATAAACCTATACGCCTTCAGGGGGTTGTCACATGTCCTCTTAAGCAGATCAAGGGATTTTTGTAACAAATATATTTCTATTTTTCAAATTATAACTAAAATAACTGACTTCCAGTTTCAGCTTCTTGAATGACTTCTGACTCGATGTACAACGTATAAATGTAAGCCGTGTCATACATCAAGTCCGAGTTAGTTAGTTTTATGATGTAGAACCTGCAGATATATCCATTTTAAGGAATCTTTTTTTAAGGAATCAATTTGACTTGACTTTGATTGTAATCCTTTTTAAGTAGATTTGGAGAAAGGTTTCGGCTAAATGGTTACATGTAAATGTAAATAGCTAAACAGTAGGTTTGGAAAACATGAGTGTAATGGATAACAGTAGGTTTGGAAAACACCTAGCCCCACCTTTACCCTAAACCTACCCACTTCTGAACAATATAAAACATACACAGACAATATAAGCGCAGTCACAGGTATTTATTGCAATAACTGACCATAAGCAGTAAAAAAAAGCATCACCAACAAGCTGTGTTGCATTTCAAGTTCTTCTAAAGCCATACAATGTCTTTATGCAAAGAACAGAGTAAAATACAAGGTTTTAATCACTGAAATTATCCCGCTCCATTAACACGTTCACATCTTATTCAAAAGACACTCGTCCTGTAGAATGACGCAAATCGATCAACAGGCGCAGAAGAGTCAATTACATTTCACAACAGCATGATGACGAGACACGCGAGATCCAATAGAATTTTACAACCAAGGCTGACGTATGTATTCTGCTGGCGGGCAGCATTTTTTTAATTTGCGCAATGCAGCACAGATGAGTCGCAGCGGACTGAGAGATGGTAATCAATCCTTTTGCCACGGAAGAATTAGAATATTAATCCTTTTTAATATATAGCCTAATGTGGGTAGTTGTATCTTCTGGTTTATCATGTGTTTGTAATAAAGAGGACACTCACAGAGGTAAGATGAAAACAAAAAGTCTTTTAATGTCAACAGGATTGTAAAGATGAAACAAAGGTAAGCAAACTCAGGTTCTTCCAATTCTGGGAATTATAACAAACAGAAAAATAGTCTCTTTGATCTTCTTGCAGTTACGGTCGTTGCAGCCTCACACCACTACTATCCACGGAGCAAAGAGAAGATCACAGTGGAGCCTTGAGAGTGCACACGGAGTCTTCTGTATGGAGACAGGTAAGAAATCAGGTCAGTAACACAGTAAGTCGTAGGGAAGCGTCCACTTTCGACATACACAAGCTTGGACAAGGAACTGATAGTGGTGTGTGGTTATAAGGGGTGCTTGACAGTGCTAGTGATTGTGATCAGGTGTGTAATCCAGGTGATGATGATCAGTATTCGGGTGACTGTGATCGTTGCGTGACAGAAAGGGAGGAGTTAGGTGCAGAGTCTGGCGTGGATGTTACAGTGTTTTAGTAACGGATGGTAGGTTTAGGGGCAGGCATTAATAAAGTCATATAAATAAAACTGTTGTGACAGTTTACAGTGAAAAATCACACCCCAATACAAAAATGGCAATATCATTACCCAGTATTTGAATCCAAATCCGTGCGTGGATCACAGCTAGTGCCTGTCATTGACGAAACCGTGACAAAAAACATAACAGTCATACAATTCAAGGGCCGTTATTGTAACCCCCATACGTTTTGCACTTTGGACCAACGTAGTCTGGATACGTTTTTTTATGAGACTGGTTTGGAATTGCCAGTAATACAAAAAAGCAAATTGAGATTAGTTTGGCAGGTTTAGTGGTAGGCCCAGGGTTTCCCTTGTGAATGATGATGCCCAACCTCATGTGGCCAGAGTGTAAAGATAGTTTCTGGATGATAAAGGTCAATTTATTTCTAGCTTGATTGTTGTTTGCTTCAGCCTCATTGTTTTTCTGACTTTGGGGACTATTGGGAGCAGTGCCATTACAATAGGGCTCATGAGAATATGGCAGCCACTGAATAATACCACCAAGTAACAATAAAATAAAGAACAGATCAAGATACAGACAGAGGGATGAGAGATTGGTATTCTTGATGTACCAGATTTTAAATTGAGGAATTGGATCTATTGCAGCATTCAAGGCCTTCAGTTTGCTTGGAATTGTTATTCCAACTAAAAGCTAAATGATATTTAATTATCAGAACCTTTGCGGAAAAAAAAACAAAAACATAGTGAAATGAACATATCAGAGTTTATTGACCGACAAGAATTCTATGAGGAATCCTTATTCAAAAACTTAATTGTGGTCTTTTTTGGTATCTCTATCAGTTGTATCAACAGCCTGTTGGTTTATACTTTCTTCAAGAATCCTGTCTTTGCTCAGGAGCCCCGCTATATACTCTACATGCAGCTGATTATCAATGACATCATTACACTGTCTGTCTGTGTGATTTTGTTTGTGTTGGTTTATTTACTGCCAAACATGAATGTTGCTATCTGCTGCATTTTCATCTTGATTGGAAGCAGTGTTTACAGGAACACACCACTAAACCTGGCCGGCATGGCTATTGAGCGCTTTGTTGCCGTTTGCTACCCTCTACATCATTCTCAAATATGCACCATTCGAAACACCAAAATCCTGATCGGCATCATCTGGCTGGTTGGAGCTGTTCCTGGCGTGATAGACCTGCTTGTGGTCTTGGCTCTTCATCCCCTCTCCTTTTTCACCACTAGTCGGACATGCTACTACGAAAATGTGTTTGATTTTAAATACAATATAATAAGTCATGCTGTCTTTAACATTGG
>JAUCMT010000001.1:19775663-19785786 GCA_032357475.1 Enteromius thamalakanensis
GTTCTGTAGGTGTGAGCAGTCAGATCATTTTTGAAAGCCAGACTGTGGTTCCCAGCACAACAGATATGGAAGATTCAATGAGGAAAACTCTAAGCTCATCCTCTTTAAATGTCATTACATCCAGTATTGTTGCAAGTGAGTATTATATTGTTTAAACAATTTCTGAAGTCAAACTACAATATTTACTGTATCCAAATAAAACATATATACATTTAACAGGTTTCAATAATACATTTAATAAAAGTATGATTATGATAGTATTATTTATTTTAAAACAAATTAACTGTATGTTTATACCAATACAACAGGTTCTCGAACTGAAGACACCACAACTGAGATACCAACAACAACTCAAGAAAGCACATATCTTTTCACAACTTCAAAAACTGATGAAACAACAACTCTGCAAAATTCAAAATATACAAACTACAAAGCAGTAACAAATGGACTTACAACAAGAACACCAGCTAAGACAACAAAGCAATTAACAATTATGAGCAGTTCACCAGATACAACGACTGGAGCAACAACTGTTGAAAGTGTAAGCAATGGTCAAGAAATTACTAGTGAGCCGTTAATCCATGAGAAAACCACCATTAAACCATTACTGACAGTAACAGCACAGGAAACTAGGAAAACCACTGCGACAACATCGCAATCTGCAAGGATAAGTGATCCTCCATATACAACAACTGAAAATCCAACAACAGAAAACCCAAAGAGCACCACCCTTCAGCCAACAGCCATAGCCAGTGTTCAAACAACAGCTGGTGAGCCATCAACATCTGCAGTCCATGAGACAACAACTTCATCTGAATCAGTCACCTCCACTGAACCAGCAACAAGTACTCCACCTGAGAGGAAAATGCAAACAAGTGTAAGTCATACTCCAGATCGTACAACTGGAAAATCAGAACCAACAACAGTTAATGAAGGCACAACATCTCTTCCACAAATCAGAGCCAGTGTTCAAAAAACAACTGGTGAGCCAATAACACTTCCAGTTCGTGAAACAACAACTGTGACCGAACCAATCTTAACAACTGAACTGACATCTAGAAGACTAACAGAAAAAACACTGCAATCAACAAGTGTAAGAAACGGTCAGGAAATGACTAGTGAGCCAATAATCCATGAGGAAACCACCATTAAACCATTACCGACCGTAACAGCACAGGAAACTAGGAAAACCACTCCGATAGCATTGCAATCTACAAGGAAAACTAATCTTGCAGATACAACAACTGAAAATCTAACAACAGAAAACCCAAAGAGCACCAACCTTCTGACAACAACCACAGCCAGTGTTCAAATAACAACTGGTAAGCCAATAACACTTCCAGTTCGTGAAACAACAACTGTGACTGAACCAATCTCAACAGCACAGGAAACTAGGAAAACCACTGCGATAACATCGCAAACTGCAAGGATAAGTGATCCTCCAGATACAACAACTGAAAATCCAACAAGAGAAAACCCAAAGAGCACCACCCTTCTGAGAACAACCACAGCCAGTCTTGAAATAACAAGTGGTAAGCCGTCGACATCTGCAGTTCACGAGACAACAACTGCATCTGAATCAATAATTTCCACTCAACCAGCAACAAGTACTGCACCTGAGAGGAAAATGCAAACAACAATGCAATCAACAAGTATAAGAAATGTTCAAGAAATTAGTATTGAGCCATTAACATCTGTAATCTATGAGACGACAACTCTTATGCCAACAGCATCGACTCAACAAAGCAATGTACTTTTGACAACAACCTCAGCTAGTGTTACAGCAACTGCTGAGGAGACATCATCATCTACAAGCCATGACAGAGCAAGAGTAACAGGTCCAGGTGCAACCAATGGACCTACAGATACACCAGTTGTGATGCTACCGACAGCCTCCCAAGATCCAGTTACTAGTTCAGTATCTACTGCTGAACAAACCACCACTACCACCCTACCACCACTTGATCTTAATCCCCCCACAGGGAATGAGGGCTATATTAATCTAAATTTTCGATTAAATCTGGATTTCATACAAGATTATTATGACAAAACAACATATAAATATAAAGAATTGGAGCAAGATGTAACAACCGAGGTAATGAACTATTACTTTGCACCCAATTCTGAAGTAAAGCATTTAGATTATGACATTCAAATACACTGTTTATTACTTTACTACTGTGTTCACTATACTGGCAACGCTACTGCATATAAGTATGCAGAATGTTCTGCTTCTATATAGATATAAACTGTAGTTATAGTGTTTCTGCTCTTTATTTGCTTTTTCAGCTAAATCGAGGATGCAAATCTCAATACCCATTTACGTTTACGCGATCGATTGTCAACAGTTTTTGGTAAGAAAAGTTAACTTCATTTTGAAATTATTGAATTGCTGTTAAAATGAATATGCAAATGTTACACTTGTAAAATGAATATTTTAAATTGATGTTAAATATGCCTAAGAGCAGTTGCCTTAGTGTTAATACTTAGGTAAAACATTGATTGATTGATTGATTTGTTTTAATGATTGATTAATGCCACCAAGTTGTGGATTATTTGAGTGGATAATTCATAAAAAATACAATAAAATAACTAAAATATACTTACTGTATTGCTCATACCAGTCATTTCAATGACTCCAAACTATCTAACTCTAATGATGATAGATAAAGATTAAGGGAATTGTACTTTGCTTAAACACAGTATATTGCTCTTGCAAATCTGGACCTCAATGAGCCACATATCAAACAATTGCAAAACATTATATGTAGTTGTAAACCAATTTCGAGAGAAACAATCACATCCCAGCTGCTAACAATCAGCTATTATTACCGCCTCCCGAGTTCAATAATCAGGCCACTAATTCCACTATAAATGAACCAGTTTCCTACCCTTCAGTATCTCGCTTTACATCCCCTCCTCCTCCCCCTCTCCTCCGTTTCGCTTCTTCTAGCTAGGGCTATCTTTACTAGTGCTCGAGGTTCACCGAACCTCCGGCTCGCCCCCGACAGCATGCCAAACTCGTTTTATTATTATTGAGGAAGCGCAAACTCTTGAAATATAATGATAATGGCTTTTTTTCTTTTCCTTTTAGGCCTGGTTCTGTAGGTGTGAGCAGTCAGATCATTTTTGAAAGCCAGACTGTGGTTCCCAGCACAACAGATATGGAAGATTCACTGAGGAAAACTCTAAGCTCATCCTCTTTAAATGTCATCATATCCAGTATTGTTGCAAGTGCGTATTGTATTGTTTTAATAATTTCTGAACTATAAATGTTACATTTATTAAATCCAAATAAAACATACTGTATATACATACGTATACCATCTTTCCACAATAAAAAAAAATATGACTGTGATAATATTACTTATTTAATATAAAATAGGTTATATTTATACCAATACAACAGGTTCTCGAATTGAAGACACCACAACTGAGATACCAACAACAAGCACATATCTTTTCACAACTTCAAAAACTGATCAAACAACAACTCTGCAAGACTCAAAGTATACAACCTACAAAACAGTAACCAGTGGACTTACAACAAGTACACCAACTAAACCAACAATTAAATTAATACTTATGAGCAGTTCACCAGATACAACAACTGGAGCAACAACGGTTGAAAGCACAACACTTCAAACAACAATGCAATCAACTATTCAAACAACATCTGGTAAGACATTATTATTTACAGCATCTGAGACCACAAAAGTTCCAATCCATGCCACTGAACAAGCAAATAGCACATCAACTGAGTCAACTATGAAATCAACAGCTATGAATTCTGAAATGAAAACTGAAATGGGAAGTACAATGCTTAAGATGACTACTGCAACAAAACCAGAAAAAAACATTGGAATTGTCACAACAATGCAATCAACACACTCTAGCACATTTACAGATGCAACAACTGAACAGAAAAAAACAACTCAACAACCTACAAACCTTCTGTCAAAAACCTCACCTGATGTACCAAGACCTACTGTAACTTTACCTGAACCTGAGACAACTAGGGTTTCGCAAACAGCAACCAAACAGAATACACAACATACAACAAATGAAATGCCAACAACAGCTCAAGAAAGTACAATGCTTTCCCTACTGACTTCAGATTCAGTTTCAGCCACGAGTGGGGAGCCATCATCCTTTTCAACCATTCAGACAACAACTGTAACTCAAACCCCCACATCCACTAGACATATGAAGAGTACTGAAGCTGAGATGGAAACAAGCACAAGCCTTTCTACAGAGACAGCAACTGCACTTTTTCCAAAAACCTCATCTGTGGTTCAAACAACTACTTTTGTTCCGTCAACATCTACTCTTGAAATAACCACTGTAGATCAAAAGGTAAGAACACCTCAACCTGAAATAACTTTTAAGGCTGAAATGACAAAACAGTCAACAACTGTAATCCAACCAGTAACAACCACTAACCCAGAAACTTCTGAAGCTGAGATAATGCAATCAACAAGCAGAATTCCTGCAGCCACAGAAGCTGTAATGTTGACGATGAAAGCAACTCAAGAAAGTAGTACATATTTGCCAACAGCTTCAACTAATATTCAGAGGCCAAAAGGTGAACTTTCAACATCTATTGTGATGGAGACAACTGTAACTGAGCCAATTACAACCAGTGGAAAAACAACATTTTTTCCTGCAGAGAGAACTCCTGAAATGGCAACAGCTCAACAAAGCACTACGTTTTTGCAAACAACCACATCTTTGACTCAAACGCAAACTTTTTTTCCATCACAGTTGATACCACTTGATACAACAACAATGACTGAGCCAGTAACAACCACATTAGCTCAAATAACAATTGTTGAGGCGTCAGTGTCTACAACTGTGGAATCAACATTAACTCAAGATGCTGAGATGACAAGACAATCAACAAGTAAAGGGTCTTCTGATACCACAGCATCAAAAATGTCAAAAACAACAACCCAAAGCACAATGAATTTGCCAACAACACAATCTACGTTTCGAACAACAACCATTTTATCATCAGCTTCTGCAAGCAATGATGCTGCAACAACATCTGAAATGCTAATACCAACAACAGAAAGCAGCACGCATTTACCAACAACATCATCTATTGTTAAAACAACTGCTTTGCCATCAACTTCAGCGAGCAATGATGCTCCAACAGCATATAAAATGCCAATAACAACAACTCAACAAAGTACTACATTTTTGCCAAGAACATCATCTACAGTTCAAACAACTGTTTTGCCAACAACTTCATCTAGCAAAAGCAATAATGCTGCAACAACATCTGAAATGTTTAAAACAACAACTCAAAGCACAATGCATTTGCCAACAACATCAACAGCTCAAATAACAGCTTCTTTACCATTAACTTCGGAAAGCAATGATGCAGCCACAACATCTGAAAAGCCAATAACAAAAGAAAGCACTATGCTTTTGCCAAAAACATCATTTACAGTTCAAACAACAACTGTTTTGCCATCAACTTCTGAAAGCAATGATGCTGTAACAACATCTCAAATGTTAATGCCAACAACAGAAAGCACTACGCTCTTGTCAACAACATCATCTAAGGTTCAAACAACAACTGTTTTGCCATCAACTTCTACAAGCCCAAGCAATGATGCTGCAACAACATCTGAAATGCCAAAAATAACAACCCAAAACGCAATGCATTTGCCAACAACACAATCTACGTTTCGAACAACAACCATTTTGTCATCAGCTTCTGCAAGCAATGATGCTGCAACAACATCTGGAATGCTAATACCAACAACAGAAAGCAGCACGCATTTACCAGCAACATCATCTATCGTTAAAACAACTGCTTTGCCATCAACTTCTGCGAGCAATGATGCTCCAACAGCATCTAAAATGCCAATAACAACAACTCAACAAAGTACCACATTTTTGCCAATAACTTCATCTAAGGTTCAGGCAACAACTGTTTTGACATCAACTTCTAAAATCACAAGCAATGAGGCTGCAACAACATCTGAAATGCCAACAACAACTCAACAAAGCACTACACTTTTGCCAAGAACATCATCTACAGTTCAAACAACAACTGTTTTGCCAACAACTTCATCTAGCAAAAGCAATAATGCAGCAACAACATCTGAAACGCTTAAAACAACAGATCAAAGCATCCCGAATTTGCCAGCAACATCATCTATTGTTGAAACAACAGCTTCTTTTCCATCAACTTCTGCAAGCAATGATGCTGCAACAACATCTGAAATGCTAATACCAACAACAGAAAGCAGCACGCATTTACCAGCAACATCATCTATTGTTAAAACAACTGCTTTGCCATCAACTTCTGCGAGCCATGATGCTATAACAGCATCTAAAATGCCAATAACAACAACTCAACAAAGCACTACATTTTTGCCGAAAACCTCATTTAAATTTACAACAACAAATGTTTTGACATCAACTCCTTTAATCACAAGCAATGAGGCTGCAACAACATCTGAAATGTTTAAAACCACAACTCTTCGAACAACAACAATTTTGCCATCAGCTTCTATAAGCACTGATTCTGCAACAACATCTGAAATGTCACTGGCAACAACTCAGCAAAGCACTAAGCTTTTACCAGCAACATCACATAATATTCGAACAACATCATCAATGTCTGCAAGCAGTGATGCTTTAATAACATCTGAAATGCCAATAACGAGTCAAAGCACCACTTATTTGCCAAAAGCATCATTTACAGTTCCAACAACAACCATTTTGCCTTCAGCTTCTACAGACACAAGTAATGATGCTGCAACAACAACTGAAATGCCAATAACAACAACTCAGAGTTCTACAATTTTGCAAAAAACTCAGACATTCACTGTAGCTAGAGACATCACAACCACTACACCCAAGTTATCAACTGAAGGAGAAATTGCAAAAACAGGGCAATCAACAAGCAAAGGTCCTTTTGTAACCACAACATCTGAAATACCAACAATTCATCAAAGCACTGAGCTTTTCCCAGCAATGTCATCAACTGTTCAGACAATGCCTGGTGAGCCATTAATTTCTACAACTTTTCAGACAACAACTGTAGTTCAAGATGTTACAACCACTGGACCTAAAATAACTACTGAAGCAGATGTGGAAACAAGCAGCACACACCCTTCTACAGCCACAATGTCTGAAACGGCAACAAAAACAACTGATTATAGCACTACATTTCTGCCAACAACAACAGCGCAGACAAAGACTGGTAAACCACCAATATCAACAAGTCTTGAGATGACAACTGTCACTCAGCAAGTCACAACCACTGGATCTAAAACAAACACTAAAACTGAATCACAGCAATCAATAAATACAGGCTTTTCTAGAGAAACAACAACTGAATTACAAAAAACAACTACATTTTTGCCAACAACATCCTCTATTAGTGAAAAATCTACAATTCAAATGACCACCCTGGCATCTCTTGATCCCCCCACAGAAAATGAGGGATATATTTATCTAAAATTCAAGTTGGTGATGGAATTTCTACAAGATTATTTTGATAAAACATCAACTAAATATACATTACTGGAAAGAAAAGTAACAACGGAGGTAATTTGCTGTTTTTTCACATCATATTTTGAAATTAAGTAATTCAGATCTCAAAAAAAGATTTAAAATACAGAAAAACATGCTTAATTCTCATATGCGTGTGTGTCTGTGTTTGTGTGTGTGTGTGTGTGTGTGTGTGTGTGTGTGTGTGTGCTTTAATGCTCATTTGCAGCTTAATCGAGGATTCAAACTCAAATACCCTTCAACTTTCCAGAGATCCATTATCATCAATTTTCAGTGAGAGACTCATTTAATTCATCTATACAATACTTTGATCAACTGAATACTGTTTTTTGGTAGAAGAAATTAAAGTATTGCTTAATTTATCAGAAATTAAAGTAACAAATGCATCACATAAAACATTACACTTACCACCAGGGCCCTCACTTCTGTCAACTGTTTGGATGTACATTATTTGCCTTACATGACCACTTGGAAACAGAAGTAAATAATTGGAAAAAAATAATCATGATTTGTGTTGCCACTATTACCTCACTGAAAACAAAGCTTCTTGCAAGATTATCTTTGAGTAAATAATGCAAAAAAAAAAAAAAACAGAAAAAGCAAGGGATAATAGATTATAATTTATTGAACAGCTTTTTACCACACGAGTTATTATAGTTACACAGCATTGATTTTAATTATGCTTATTATCTGGGAATATCAGATCTTGAAATGTCCCAACTAACCAATAAAAATAAAGCCTTTCAGAAAGCCATGTTTATATTGCTTTTGTCACACTGACAGATTGTGATTAGAGAATGTTTATTTTATTAGTTGTTTTTTTTTGTTTTGTTTAGTTGTTTTTAATAACCTTATTTCATTACTTCTAGCAATAACAATTCATGGTAACACTTTCTATAAAGCCATTATATCTATAAATACATTATAAGGGTATACTTAAGGCACTATAATGAATGCATAATGCATTATAAATAACTTTATTATATGTTGTATCATTTTATCAATATTCATAAGAGCTGTTTTAATGTGTTATAATATTTGCTTATTTGTGTTTTTTGCTTGTAAAAGTATGATGAATTCTTAAACATTTATAACAACTCATCCACTTAAGTAAGAACTGATTATATTTCTCATAGTTATATATATATTGTAAGTCTCATATCTTGCCATTTTACTTCTGTTCCTTTATTTAAAGCAGACATTTACAATTTTTTCAGTTGAAATAATTAATTAGCTCACATTAGCCTCAAAATTAGGTTAAATATTAATAATGTGAGTCCAATATAAATTAAGTAGATTTAATATGGTGTTCATAGTGTGTTATAAAAATCATACTCTTTAAAGTTATAATGAGAAATACATAATATTAATAATGTATTATAATAGTTTAATTAATCATAAGATTTTTAATAATCATTACACATACACTATAATGCCTTACAAATACCCTTATAGCATGGTATAAATACAGGCTTCTTAGAAAGTGTTACCCAGTTTAGTAAATTAAGTGGCTGATAAAAATAAAGAAGTACAGGTGACATAATAAAAATAATACCAATTGTCTTTGTCTTTTTATTCTTTAGGCCTGGCTCTGTAGAGGTGTTAAGTCAGATCATTTTTGAAAACAAGACAACCCCCGATAAATATGACATAGTACAGACATTTAAAGAATGTCTTGATGAATCCATTATTATCCTAAATGTCATCAGATCCAGCATTATTGCTTGTGAGTATAATTTTTTATATACATGATCATTTTCTACTTTCAGTCTAAACCTCAGAAATACAAAGCAATGCAGCCATGGTTTGAAGGACATTCGCTGTCAAGGAACCGTTTTTGGACACCACTGGTATATAGTGAAAGACAAAGTTACCCTCATGTGACACTGCAGTTCCCTTTCAGTCAGTCAGTACAATGTTTGTGGATGGCTTTTTATCACACTGTGAATGCATGTCCATGGCTTCGCTAATTTCGCAGCTACCCAGCCCAGTTTGTTGGGTCATAAACACTGCATTGGTTAGAGGCAAGGGAGACCCTGACAGACATGTGACCCCTCTCAGCAGTGCCCTGTGGAGCTTCTGAAAGAAGGCGCTGGTTCGTCCCGCAGATCGACCCAGTGTCTTTTGGGGCTCGGAACAAGAATAACATGTCTATCGCTGCATCAGAAGAGGGAATATCTTGTGATGTTGAGCAGGCCCTCACCATGGTGGCTGCTCAGTCAGATTCAGAGGTCGTAGATGGCCCACAAGATTATGTAATTGCCCCCAACAAAAGCTTGAATACTTTTTGGCACCCCTGGGAGCCCACAATTTTCGTTCATAGAGCATTAGGATAATTATATATTGTGTTTTCATTGGTCTGACATGCTTGCCTGTCAGCACTAGTAACTCAATCACGTAACTAATTTCCAGTTGTGCAGTTTTCCATTACGTCAGTCAACATAGTGACTGATTTAGGGTGTACTCACACTAGGCACTTTGAACCGTGCCCGAGCGCGTTTGACCACCAAAGTGCGGTTCGTTTGACTAATGTGAGTGCTCCGAAACGTGCCCGGGCGCGGTACGTTTAGCTGGCCCTGGCCCGGTTGGA
>JAUCMT010000001.1:19814203-19826532 GCA_032357475.1 Enteromius thamalakanensis
ATAAACAATAGAATTATGTGATTTACCAAAAAGCTCTATCTTGGTCTTATCTTTGCACGTAAGACGTTTTTCCAGAAGGATTTTGGCTTACTCAAGAACATTGTGGCAAACTGCTGAAACAGTCTCTGTTTCAGCAGTGGAGTCCTCCTGGGTCTCCTACCATGGTGTTTCATTTCATTTAAATGTTAAATAGTTCGCACTGTCACTGATGCTCCCTGAGCCTGCAGGACAACTTGAATTTCTTTGGGGCTGCTTATCCACCATCCGGACTATCCTGCGTTGCAACCTTTTATCAATTTTTCTCTTTTATCCACGCACAGGGAGATTATCTACAGTGCCATGGGTTGCACACTTCTTGATAATGTTGTGCACGGTGGACAAAGGCAAATCTAGATCTCTGGAGATGGATTTGTAACCTTTAAGATTGTTGATATTTTTCCAGAATTTTGGTAGACAATTCTCTTCTCTTCTTTCTGTTGTCAATGCTTAGTGAGGCACACACAGACACACAATGCAAGGACTAAGTGAACTTCTTTGCATTTTATCTTCTTTCAGGTGTGATTTTTATATTACCCACTCCTGTTACTTGCCCAGGTGAGTTTAAAGAAGCAAACATGCTTGGAACAATCTTAGTGATCCACAATTTTGAAAGGGTGCTAATAATTTTGTCCAGCCTGTTTTTGAAGTTATGTGTGACATTGTGTCAAATTAGCTTTTTTCCCACTTTTTTGTTTTGTTTTGTTCCAATACACACAAAGGGAATAAACATGAATAAAAATGTTTTAATACAATACTTATTTGTGAGAAATACTTGATTTTCTGGAAAAACTTAAGGGGTGCCAACAATTTTGGCCATGACTGTAAGTCATAAAATTAAAGCTGCCTTAAAACTGTGCATGCATGTGGATTTTGCAGAGAAATCAGTATATGTATCATAATTTTAATCATAATGTCATCACTCAATCTTCATCTTTGGTGATCTCTGGTGTCTGCTGCCACCAAACAACAAACAATGGACAGACTCACCATACATTTTTTATTCTTTTATTACTTATAGTAATCTATTTTACTTGTATATATGTCATAGTTTGTTGCCAAATCTGATCTATTGTTTCTCGGGTTAAACTTTGATCTGGTCTCAGTGGTTAACAGCTCATTTAAAATGTAGAATGACAAACATTTTTTGTTGTCCTTTTTCTTTTTTCAAGTTATTCACACAAAGCTATCACTTCAAAAGAATATAATGTGTATAGAATTTTCTTGATGCATGTATGGTAAGTTTTTAAAATTTCAGAGATTGATAGACCCAGTTATCAGTCACTTTGGATATATTAAAAAGGAGTGATTTGCTAAATCACATTTTGCGTTCAAAAAGTGGTTTCAAATCTTTGAGTATTTTAAACAAGCAACATCAGGGTGTGCAAATGGGTAATTGCACAGAGAAAATGTCCAAGCAAGTGTCATTCAGACATGCACATACTCGACATCCCTCTGAACGTAGCAACGCCTCAACAAAGGGAACACTATGCGTGCTTGAGACCAAAAGCTACGTGTGTGGTTTGTCATTTGACCTGTGAGAGCAAAATTTATAGAAGTTAAGCTTCTCTTCCTGTAACAGCTGCTATGTAACAAGCTTTCACTATTTATCGGTTGTGCTGGTTATCTGGCAATAGCAACGGTTACCATGCTGAATGTAGAACTTTAATGTGACATTTAAAAGGACTGCCGCTGCACTCATTGACAAAAGCCAAGATTCCTTGGGATTTCACAAAGCATTAATAAACTGATGTAGTCTGGCTAAAATACAGTATTTTGAATTCAGGCGGTGGTGGAGTCACAGGCGTGTATAAAGATGTGTTTGTACTGTGTTTTAGTGGTCTCTGTCAAGGCAACCATTACTTGCTATTACTCATACTTTGTGTTCCACGCAATGCTGTGGACATGAAATTTGACATACTTAAGAAACGATCAGTCTCACTTTCATATGCATTTGCCTTCTGGATGAGAACATTAAAAAAAATTATCTAAAGGGCACATTTACCACTGATTTGTGAAATTTGGCAGAACCCACTGATTTCAATAGCACATGCACAATAAAAATGTAATAAATGTGAGTTTAGCATTTAGACAAGTTCTCTCGACTAAAGTAAATTCAGTTAATTCAGTGAATAAATTTACTTTCTTACATCAGCTCTCACTAATCAGTTTGAAGTGTCCTTGCTAAATAAAACTATTCATTTCTTTGAAAACAATCTTACAGACCCTGACCTTTTGAAAAATAGTGTAAGTTTAACCTCCCTTACAGAACTTGAACCCACTTCCTTTTGGGTAACAGCCTAGATCTTTAACCACTAGGCTGCACTAGCATTTCTATGCCCTGATTTCAGTGTGTTTTGTTGCATTCAGGTTGCTAGAAGCTGATTCCAAATCCATGCGCTCAATGAGTGGATCTCGGAGGAATAGTGGCTCATCTCTGGTGTCCAGCTCATCTGCATCTTCTAACCTGTCCCATTTGGAAGAAGACACATGGATCCTCTGGGGACGGATTGTTAATGAGTGGGATGAGTGGAGACGAAAGAAAGACAAACTTCTGAAGGTGACTGATTGATCCTTTTTCATTCAGAATCTGAATGTCAATGTGTTAACCCACATCATAGACACTAGACGAAAGGATCTGAAACGTGTACATTCATCTCTTATTTTCTCTCTGTCTGCAGGAGCTAATAAGGAAAGGCATTCCTCATCATTTCCGAGCAATCGTATGGCAGTTATTATGTAACGCCACTGACATGCCAGTAAAGAATCAGTACTCTGAACTCTTAAAGATGTCCTCACCCTGTGAAAAACTCATACGCAGAGATATTGCCCGCACATATCCAGAGCACGACTTCTTCAAAGGCCAGGACAGCCTGGGACAGGAAGTTCTGTTTAATGTCATGAAGGTGAGACAGACAGAAATTGGTGCTGAAAGAAAGATCATAGATATGGTAGCACAAATGAGCATTTACAAAAAGTAATTTTCAAGCTGATTAAAAAAAAAAAAATGAATGGTTCACCAAGTTCATTCAAAATGTGCATTAAGAAATGAAATGCTGCTGTATATTGCTCAAAGATGAACCGTTCTGCATAGTCTTTATATTTTGATTGGCAAAAATGGACAACATTGTGTCTAAAATAGCACAATATTAACTTCTTTCTTACTGAACTGTTGTATAAGATCATTATCACATTTGCAACCTATTGCTCATGTGACATTTCTTAACTATATGATGAACTATATATGACTCAAAAGGGAATTCTTGCCCCATATTTAGAATTTAGGGACCTTCTAATGAAGTTGTCTAGACTCCATCACACAGTGAGATGTTTCCCTGCATCATATTCAGCATTAATAATTTTTAACGCATTATTTTTCACTGTAAATAATGAATCAAATTAAAAACTTTAATTACCAGACCCCATATATATATACTTATACTGTAATTTTAATAGATGTTTCTTGATCTCACAGGCATATTCTCTTGTGGATCGTGAGGTTGGTTATTGTCAGGGCAGTGCCTTCATCGTAGGATTGCTACTTATGCAGGTTTGTTTCTGCGTTTTTCTTGTTGTAATGAACTGTGGGCCTAACTTTTCATACATTAAATTTGTCATTCATTGTCTGTTTGTAGATGCCGGAGGAGGAGGCCTTCTGTGTGTTTGTCAGACTAATGCAGGAGTACAGGCTTAGAGAGCTGTTTAAACCCAGCATGGCTGAGCTGGGTCTGTGCATTTATCAGTTTGAACACTTGCTACAGGTAAGCAGGAGTACTTTATAGAATACAGGTTACTAAAGATGCGCATATAACGTTGGAGCGTTCAAAAAAAAAAGGCATTATAGACTGCCTGTTTGAGAATATTGCATTTTCACTGTAAACTCTATAAAGCACAAAGTATAATGTGATCACTAAGACTGCATTTATTTGATTAAAAAAACTGTAATATTGCAAAATATTATTAAAATTTGTTGCTACTTTAGTACATTTTAAATGGAATTTATATCCATGAAGGCAAAGCTGAATGTTTAGCATCATTACTTCAGTCTTCAGTGTCAAACCGTTCTTTAGAAATCATTCTAATATGAACATTTATTATTATTATGAATACTGAATAGTTGTGCTGCTTAATTTTTGTTTGTCTAAACAGTGATCAGTTTGTACTGTGTCTGATATGTGGGCCAAAATATGACTTAAGAGACAAAAACATTATTTAAGGCTTTTTTATTGTTGTGATTTTTCCAATGATTGGACACAGAGGTGGTTTATCAGATGCTACAGGTAAATAACGAGGAGAATAACAACGTGCAGTAAACGGTAGTACTGTTTGCACTACAAACCAGTGCGTTCATAGTTAATATAACACATTAAAATACATGGCATACATTTTCAATATTAAGCAGCAAAACAAACTGTTTTATACAGCTAAAAATAGCTGGATGTGCATGAAACCGGAAGCTATACCCATAATTTACAAATGGCAGCGGACATTTTTATAATAGAAAGCACTGGTCTCAAATTCCTGGGGGACCAGAGCTCTGCACAATTTCTAATCAAACACACCTAATCCAGCTAATCAAGCTCAAAAGCAGGTGTGACTTGGAGATGGTTGGTGCTAAACTCTGCAGAGCTGTGGTGAGCTGTGTGAGTTTGAGACACCTGTCTTGTACATTTAATTTATGCAATACCATGTTTTGCCACAAGGAGGCAACAAATTTACTGCACATAGAAAGTCAATAGGCAATACATTTGCTTCTTCTCATTTTTATCTAATGTCTGCACATTTTTTTTACTGGTATGTTTTTATCTCTGTGTTTAGGAGCAGTTGCCAGAGTTGAATGTTCATTTCCGGTCTCAGAGTTTCCATACGTCTATGTATGCCTCGTCCTGGTTTCTTACACTCTTCCTCACCTTCCTGCCCCTGCCAATTGCTACACGTATCTTTGACATCTTTATGTATGAGGTACGGACACAAGAGCTTTTGTGTGTGTTTGCATGTTGCTGACTTGAATGTATAATCTTGTGCAAACATTTTTAGGAAGCAAAATATGATAAACTCAAAAGAACAAATGGTTGTTTTTATCAACCTGAATGTGCAAAGAACATATTTTAGTGTACTACAGTGAAAAAGTAAAATGTTGAGGTATGTGTGAGGCTAAAGCAAAAGGATGGAAAGTCCCCACCATTATTTTTTAAGCACTATCAAGTACAGAATTTGTGTGTGCTGTATGTGTTGCATGCAGGTTTTCAGTTTTTTTTTTCAAAGGTGTGAATGCATCTAGGGGTTGTTAGAACTTATTTGAGAAATGAATATACTAGGGTGTGAGAATTTGTTTATTTGTTAGTCTGTGATTATATGAATACTGTGTATTATATCCTTAGGGTTTGGAGATCATATTCCGAGTTGGAATAGCGATATTGCAGTACAACCAGACAGACCTCATACAGCTAGACATGGAGGGAATGTCACAGGTTAGAGGAAAATCATATCTGCTATGTACATCATTACGTTACACGTGCAACAGAATAAACAATACTTGATGTTTGTGTAACAATCTCACCACAGCACTTTCAGAAGGTGATTCCACATCAGTTTGATAGCTCCCCTGATAAGCTGGTCCTACGGGCTTATCAAGTCAAATACAACCCTAAAAGAATGAAAAAGTGAGTGATCTGAAAGTTGAAATAAGTCATCTTTGAGTAAAAAGTACAGAGAGATTCACAATAATTAAAAGAAAGTTTAGTGCTTCTCTAGATTCAGTTGTTGTCCTTTCATCCACAGGTTAGAAAAGGAATATACCACTATTAAGAACAAAGAGATGGAGGAACAGATTGAAATTAAGGTCTGTATATGCGTGTTTAGATATAATGCCACATATATTGCTTAAACCTAGGGCTGCCCTTAACTAAAGATTTTTCTGGTTGTTTTTTTTTAAGTTTTAGTCGACTAATCACACCTCCATCTGTCCTGCAGTGACGCTACTCTTCAGCTTCTATGCTCCACACAGATACTTGAATAGCACACATATTTCTAGATTAACTTCAGATTGAGCAGCTATGTAAAGTTGCTCATGCATACATATTTTAGCTGAAAAGCCATATTTGAGCGTTTTGATGTCCTGCTTGATGTACCCTACTGCATTAATACATCGACTAGCCATTAACCATGACTAAATAACTAATACAATTTTTTATCTTCTGGTCACCCAACGGTTAGTCGACTATTAGGGGGCAGCCCTACCTAAAGACTCGCTTCAGCTAGTTTGTAAATGTAGTTTGTATGCACACAAGCGGCTTTATCCAATGATATTCCTCCTGAGCTTTGTTTATGATCAAATTTTACTATAAAATTTGCATATACTCTTGGTGTCGTTAAAAAACATTAAAATTACATTAAAAAGTAATATTAAAAAATTCTAAAAGTTTGATGAGAACATAATTTTCGCTTTGCTTTTTGTATGAAAACCTTATATTTAAAATATGTTTTACCGCTTTATTTTAACAGAGACTACGTACAGAAAACAGACTACTGAAGCAGAGGATTGAGACACTGGAAAAAGTGAGACGGCTTCTTCTGACCAATATACATGAACCTAAAATAGAAAACCTTGATTAGTTTGTGTTTGAGTAAACAATGTAAATATCTTTATTATACGAGTCATGTAAAATTTGAAAACTTGTAGATTTTCAGAGGCTCAGCTGTATTGCCTCCTTTGGTAACTTTTTTTTGAAGTCTTGTCTCTTTTGTCTTTATCTGCCTTCCTCTGTTGAAATTATTTCCTCACATGTTTCATTTCTTTTATCCTTCACTCCTTGATTTTTTTCCCTACCTAAATTTTAAAAATGTTCCCTTTTTCTTCTCTTCACGTGTGTCTGTCACCTATTTGTTCATCCATTGTGTCCTTTCTTTTCTCCTGTTCTT
This sequence comes from Enteromius thamalakanensis, assembly GCA_032357475.1. NCBI lineage: Eukaryota > Metazoa > Chordata > Actinopteri > Cypriniformes > Cyprinidae > Enteromius > Enteromius thamalakanensis. Next base: position 19,821,161 of record JAUCMT010000001.1, read on the forward strand.
TCTGCCCATATTTTCAACCTTTTCTTTATTCTCTCTGTCCCTTTCTTTCCTTTTTCTTCCTTTTCTTGCGGTGTTGTAGGAGAGTGCTGCATTAGCAGACAGGTTGATTCAGGTACAGTACTGTCAAGCCATCTGCTCTCTAATCCCTCCTGCCTTTCCTCTTCCCATTACTCAATCAATTGCTTCTTGTCTTCAAGCTTCCACTATTCCTCCTATAATCCAGTCTTTTCCTGCCCCTGCGATGCCTCCTCAACAAAATTCAGAGAATGGGCCTGTTGCATGAAAGTGGTTCTTTGTTTTTCTGTGTTTCTCATCACTGCCTTGACAGCTCATGTGTCTGTATGGCTGTAACAATGTCTAAGAGGTACTCAGAATGAAAGTCAACCCTGACACTCTCTGCCGGCAGTTTAACCTTGCATGTGGGATGTGGAAGCATAGGTGTGAATCAGGGTTCTGTATTAGGTCTGGTGGCATTTATCATGTAATTCATCAAATTTCAAAATCCAGTGGGAGTCTTTTAATAATTGAATTAATCTAATTTCTTCTTTGGTTTTATGAAGCAGGTGTATCATTGCATGTAGCCTGTCTCATTACTTGTTTGAAATGTCACACTTCTCTTCTTTTAACTGCAAGTTAAAGGCAAATCTCCCAAAAAGAAACTTATGCTATTTCTCTTCTCTCAGGGTCAGGTCACACGGGCCCAGGAGGCAGAGGAGAACTATGTTATTAAGCGTGAACTGGCTGTAGTTCGGCAACAATGTAACACAGCCAATGAGAGTCTGGAGAAGGCGCAGGACACCATACGTGAACTTCAGCAACACAAGGTAACAGCAGATGCACAACTACAAGTTGGGTTTCAGTGCTGAGACTTTTTTCTGTACTCAGCTGACCTAAAATAGTACGCAAACATTTCCATGAAGTCTTTTTAAATGCAGCCTTTTATAAAACTACATTAAATGACTGGAGTGAGCTGCTTACCCATCATTTGAAAAAGCTGCTGGATGTAGCACAAAGCCAGACAAACACACAAAGAGCATTTTCTGTTCAGCAAGTCTGATTGATTATAGATGATTTGGGTAGTTTGCTACAACTTCACATTAACCTTTTTTATGGCTGTTTCGTGAAATAATCAGTGTAGTAACCGAGTAAGCTTTGAAACTCAGTCAGCGTGAAAGCACTGCAAAGTTGACCTTTTCTCTCGGTTATGCTTAATCACTGCTTATGTGTACATTGTAAAACACAACAGACACAACAATCACATCGCAAAAATCACATTGCATTTCTAAATACAAATCTTTTTGAACTACAATTAAACTGAAAAGTAATACAGCAGCAGGTTATGAGGAAAGATTATCTCTTTGATGAAGATTATGCCAGAAAACTGATCATAGTCACATGTCATGTAAACATGTTTTTATTTTTGAACCATCATTGTGTTCACTGTACACTTGGCTGCAGGCTGTTTTTAGTCAAAAGGTCTGCTTTGACATGGCAGAATTACCCTAAACCGGGTCACTGACAGGTCAGTGATTATTTTTTGGTTAGATGTATGAAAATGACTATTAGTACCAAGTTGACTGTTGAAGCCCCTTTATAATTTAAATGAGTTCATCGTCCTTACAAATTAAAAGATTAGATGCCAAAGCATCAATATCTAGCAAATGGTGTATTTTGGAATTTTTGTTTAGGTGTCAGTGGCATGTGTGAGAAGATGTCAGGGTGTGGTGTGTGTCATGTGGAGTGTGAGCTGTGACCCCGCGAGTGTTTCACACTCACAGCAACACATGCACTTTCTTGTGTTACACTCAGAATTGACGATTGTCCTGTAGCCATGCTGATGTCAACAGAAATAGTGTGCTATGTGCAGATAACAGCTAACCTTTTTGTGAGCAGTTCAACGGCTCGGTAGTTTATCTTCGTTCCATACTGATCCGACCCCCCCCCCCCATGTATGCGATTCATAAATGTGTTTAACCATCGTAATCTGATGCATGTGTTTCTAAGTCTTGCCAGTTTTAACTTTCAAGTATCTTTGAACAATTTATAATGATACTTCATTCCAAAATTAACATTTTATTTAACCCCCTTGTCATTTCATACACGTAAAACATTGTTTGTCTTCAGGAAAACAATTCAGTTTGTTCAAAATGTAACAAAAATGTGTTGGAATACAATTGCCCCCATGTTGGCATGGGGGCAAAATTTTAAGTGCAAAAAGAGGTAATAGAATTTGGTACTTGTGCTTATTTCTGTCTGCACGCAGTAAAATGTGCATGTTTCAGACAACACCAGAATGCAGCATTCAGTTCTCTTTCTGTCGAAAATCGGCATGTGCTCAACATTAAAATAGTCACACATAACTTCTTTTATACCAGTTATTGAAGTATTTTACAGAGTTCTACATTTATTCACTATATTTCCTGTAAAATAACATAGAAAACACTCTCCAGTATATATCTTGACAGGGATTTAGGATATATATATATATATATTTAAGGGTGAGTGTTTATGCTACTTATTTCGACCTAAATCTGATGAATCTGGTTTCATTACCCATAGCAAAGGGGCTCACTGTGGTTGATATGAAATGTTATTTGTGGTCTGCATTTCACATCCTCTTCTAACACACACACATATATATATATTTACATACTGACCTATACGATTTAATTTTAATTTACCGCTGTTTGCGTTTGGTGAAATGTCATAAGTAGAGTCTGGATCTCTGACAGTACATGTTTTTTCTTGTGAAAGATTCATTTCCGCTGCGCTTTGCTAACTGGAAAGGAAAGCGTTTGGTTTTTAGCTAAAAGTCCAGTCTTTCTGTCAAGACTTTTCAAGTACACAGAGGCAGAGTCTCTGTGATTTGAAACATCTGAGTAATACTGGTATGATGAAGTGACTGGAAAGCATGGAGGGAGGTAAGAAAAACAGAAGTAAAAGTCCGTGGGAACTAGTCTTCACACAAGTCTCCAGGGCAGGCCACAGCCCCCTCTGGTAGGCCACAGTATATGCACACAGAACACAGCAGAAGCACAGTCACATCAACACTGTTGCTTCAGTGATAGATAATGCTAAAATTAACAAAATAAATTTCCAGATGCACATCTGATGCTATGAGTAGACACTTACAGAATGACTGTTGTTTTTCACACATAATCTTAAAATGTTTTGCAAATGCAAACGAGGATGAAATTGTTATTTTATGACGTAAGGTCTAAGACCTGCTGTGTTACAGTAAAATGAAGGGCTTGTTTTAACACCTTGACTAGCTTAGACCTTTGACAGCATGGTGGCAAACAGTGATATTAGTAACGTAACACCTATCTATAATAGTAAATGTATTCTTTTCTCTAACAGTCATGAGAAATTCATCCACAAAGTAATACAATTCATCAGTCTAACTATAGACTGTTCATGGTTACCAAGCAGCATTGGCACAAAATAAAAATAAAGCACAACAGGGACCACATACTTAAAGAATTGTTCCCATTTTCTCCATAAGGATTTATACAGTCCATAAAATGAACATTACAAAATATTTTAAGACTGCATACAGAATGTATTTTGTATTTACTAAACCCATTGCACCTCCCACGTTGCGATTGAAGCCTGTACAATTACAACTATTTACTTCAAGTCATTGATTTTAAGTATAAAATGCATTTTACTTAAATGTATAGCAAAATATTAAAATATACAAAAAATAAAGAGGTTGTAGGAAGACTTGATCCTGATCAATTTTAAGCATTCGCAATGCTACACAGTAACAGAAGAACACTGCTGAGCTCTTCTGGCATGGCTCTTGTTGGCAAAAGAAAACTTGTGATTAATAGATTGGTTTTTCAGGTTTTTCTGGGTTGTTGGAGCTCATGTTAGAGCTGCCATAAATGGTTCATTTGTAGGAAATCTGTTGAAAAGCTGTGGATAATGTTGTTTTTCTTAAAGAAACTGCTGCGTTCTGTGAAGAAATGTACAATTCAGCTTTATTGTGTTTGCCTAGCTTTCCCTATATTATTTCCCTACAAAATTATGCCTTTTGAAAATCAAAAATAGCAAAAAGCTTCGTAAGAAATTACAGTTTGTACAGTATGAAAACATTACACTGTAATATCCGCATAAAACATTGAAAGCAGCGCATATGTTTTTGTACACTATGACACTCATATGCGCTGCTTTCAATGCATCATGCACAATGGCTACAGGACAGCCGTAGTGCATGTGATGTAATAGCAGCCATTATAGACTACTCTGCAGTCATCAGTGTTTTAATCCATTTTGTCTCTCTGTCTGCAGTATACAGAGGAGTTTGTGAGTGGGCTGCAGACTCAGTTGGAACAGTCTCGTCTGCAGGAGGCAGAACTACTCGGTGCTCTGAAAGAAATGCAGGACAAAGTGCTCGATCTGGAAAAGGTGTGTGCTCTTCAGTAGAAGTATTAAAGTTCTGCCCAGTTGTGGTGATTAGGTCAGTTGTGATGATACTGCCTGTGCACATGCAAAATGATAAGTGAAACGGTTTATTTTTAATTATAGAAAGCTTTTTTTTACTATATGATCATGAAGTGTGGTGCTTGATGGAATATTGTATGTGTGTTATAGAGGAACAATTCTCTGCCTGATGAAATCAATGTAGCTCAGCTGCAGGAGGAGCTGAAGCTGGTGAAACTGAGAGAGCAGGAGACTCTGCGCTCCTTCAGAGAGATGCAAGAGGCTGTTACTGATCTCAACCACTGCTGGCAGGTGCAGAATATCTGTACATCCCTACCTAACTCAGTTGTTTTGGCCTTCATAAAAAAATGAATGGATAAAATTAAGCAAGGTGCTTTGTTTGCCCCTCTACTGGTCCACAAATTGAATTCTTTTCAAATCTTATTTTCTGTCGTAGCATCATACGTCTCGTGGAGGAGGAGGAGGAGGAGGAGGAGGCCACTGGAAAGAATCTCCTAAAAAGAATGCGATGAATGAGCTACAGGACAAACTGATGAGTCTGAGACTGCGAGAGGCTCAGGGTCAAGCTGAACTCAAAGAGGTCAAACTTAAAAACCTGCAGCTCGAAAGCCAGGTTAGGTGTCTGTTTTGTTGATTCGTTTTAGCTTTGGTTATTGTAGTACTTCAGGTTAGTACTAACTAGCTTAAAAAAAGTTATAGTTCACCCATTCTCATGTCGTTTCAAACCTGTACAAACCTCCATCATCAGAACACAAATTAAGATGTTTCTGATGGAATCTGAGAGCTCTCTGACCCTCCATAGACAAGAAGGATCCAAGACATAGCAAGAAAATAGTAAAATAGGGCTTTAAAGGGTCACAACACCCTAAAACACTTTTTTGAGTTGTTTACAGATATATACATGTTGTACATTGCTTAAAACA
>JAUCMT010000001.1:19830380-19840574 GCA_032357475.1 Enteromius thamalakanensis
ATATATACTGTTCGTGTGTGTTTTAATATAAACATAATAAATAAACTTAGCATAAACACATATATTATGTAAAGAAATACTTTTATTTTGGATGCGATTAATCGCGATTAATCATTTGACAGCACTAATTTTTTTGTATGTAAATAAGCTAAATCACAACTTTTTTTTTTTTTCAAATCTTGTATTCTAACTTTTTAGCACCTTTTTCAGAGCAAATTTTTATCAGATAATTAAAACAGATTATTTTATGTATATTTTTTACAACCCAAATATGCATGTAATCTGTTTAACACCAAAGACTGTTAAACACCTCTTTATCAATTGAATCAAAACCACAGCGCATTTAACACAGAAATAAGATTGACAAAGAGATTTCAACCTCAGTGCATGGTTAAACTTGACTCTAACTCTTTGATATTCAGTGATTAGACATCAGCACATAGCAATAGGCAGTACTTGTTGCTATGGAAACATAAATGTATGCATTATTCTGTTAATGTAAGTGTTTATATTCTACAGAAAACTAAAGGAATGTGATTTGAATATTAGGTTGGTTCCTGGTTCTGGAATTTTTATATATATTTTTTTTAATTATGATTATTATTTATTTATAGATGAAAAGAACATGTTCACCTTATCTCACTGTGACTGCATAATATGAAGGCGCACTTCCTTTTAAACTTCCTTTGTATACCGTTATTATTGTCAGCATCTATTATCTCTTCGTGTAGTCCATAGTGATACTCAGAACCTTCCCTTGTGGACAGCTTAATGAAGTCTTTTATATTGTTATTATAATATTATATGTTATGTTATTATTTATTACATTATATTATTATTTTGTATACTTCAGACATCTGTAACGTGCGGGATCACAGAACAAAAGAGTCAATAAAAAAAACTCAAGGGTAATTATTATGTTAAATTATTATATGAAAGGTAGCAATTAGCAATATGCGTTGACACATTGAAAGTTTCAGTGTGACATCCAATCACACATTAAAAACATCTGCATTCATTCTGTTGAATCAGTGCAGAAATCATTCCAACTTCTCACTAGATGTGAGCTAACAAGAGGTAAATGAATGATTAGCTCTATAAAACTAATAGTCTATTAAGAGATGCTCTTTTATTCTTTTATTATTCGAATCCCAGCATTACAGAAAATAAAAAATAAACTGATATTATAAACTCATATCATATTTCAAAATATTTTTGGGGGGTCAGAAGCAGCCCAGATAGCAGTGCAACTGCTTATGTTTTATTTATCTTTTTAAATTAATTTCTTTATAAAATTTTTTTTTTTTTTTTCCAAAAAATCATGGCTAATGTCTGGATTCTAAAATAAGTGTAAGGATAAGGATTTTGCAGCTTTTATAGATTATGTTAGTTGATCTGCAGTGGGTGATGGGCAAAGTAGTCTAATAGTGTAGTATATGAACTATGCATAAAAACATACTTAAACACCAGATGTCTCATAAAATAGTTTTAATATGACTGAATTCGTATTTAATCTGAATTTTGTAAAAGCATTGTAAGTTACTAATATTAACATTTTCACTGTACAGAATAAGAGCAAAAAACATTTACATTATCAAAAAACATTTTCATTGACTTCAGTCTAGACAGAGTTCAAGCACTCTCAGAAACTGCCATGATAGTCGTTGAAGCGCTTTACACATATATGCACTTTACTCTACTCTACTCTGGTTTCTGATGACAGAATTTAGTCAGCGAGCATGCATGGTGAGTTTTAGCCATGACTCATCTGAATGTTTCTGATTGGTCATTGCATTCATAATCTCTACAGAATTGTGTGTGATTGGTTATAACGCCCAACACTGTTAAAACACGTCTGTCTGTGGGTCAGCATCAGTCAGTGAACACAGATTTTAATGATGATCTATATATAATATGCCTATAATATATATTTATATATATTTTTTTTTTTTCAAAATCCACTTTGCTCAAAAATCTGTGGCCCAAGCCCAGTTTGAATGGGCATGACGCCTCTACCCTTAGGCCAGCCAGTTTGAAAACATTTAGTTAAACAGATAAGAGGATTTTAGCTGAAACTGTGGTCATTGGTGATTCATAAAATTTAAGTCAGCAGCTTGAGAATTTTAAAGAAGCCTATCAGGGAATCCAAAATTAATACCTATTGCTCCTGCAGATATATTGAGGTCTTATGAAGTGAAACGATCGGCCTGTGCAAGAAACTGAACATTATTTACAGTTTACTTTTTTGTTGTTGTTTTTGATGACTATTTCAACAAGTCAGCCAAATCAGACTGAACCATCTGAAACAGCTGACAGCTCGAGCAGCACAGACCTTTAATCTAAACATACTTTCAGATGGTCGCTTCAACTCAAAATGACCTGATATGATCCTGTGATCCTGGTTCAAGCACTAAAATAAAGGGGTGATATAAATGTTTTATGCTTTCTCTGCAAAAAAAAGTGAGCTTATATATGCACTTGATTTGCCCTAGATGTAAAACATCCGCATTCCACTTTATTAGGTGTTTTAATAACATCATGTATAAACTAGTGAACTGAACCAGGTGAAACAAACTGTTCAAAAGAACCAGTTCACAGAAAATCATTTTATTACCCTGTTGATAAAGGCAATGCATTACAGTTAATAATGTCCAAATACTTTTCCGTTTCTTGCACAGGCCGAACATTTCGCTTCATAAGACCATATCATCAGAACCCACGGGTATTCATCTTGTGTGGACTATTATGCTATTTTTCCTCTCTCAAAGCCGTTCAGCTACTGACTTGCATTTTATGTACAACCAAGAAGCACTAATAAAGAAAAATCCCCAAATTAAAATTTTTGGGTGAACCATCCTTTTTAAATTTTTGTTGCAGACAATAAAAAATAATTGCAATGCATTTTTGAGTGACTTGGTCAATCTGTTACACTAACTACATTTTGCATATGCTGGTCCTTCTACTAAGCATGCATTGATTCAGTCAACTTCCTTCTCTTAAACAATTTAGATCAGGCAGCTGCGTGGACAGCCCTCCAAGTTCCAGAGCCCAGGTGGTGTTTATCAGGACCTATGTTTGGAAAGCCCAGCGTCTGCTGAAGGTGATTACCTCAGTTCAGACGAGGACCCTCTTCAGAGCCTGCCTGTGAGCTCGCTGTACCCACACCACTCATCTCCTCGTCTGGACAGTCAAGGCAGCACGGACAGCGATGGCGAGGAAAGGAACCCTATTCAAACCCCCTGCCAAGACCCTCTGCCTAACCAGCAGCAGCTTTACCCGAGCATGGTGTGCACCGAAGGACTCGAGAACTGAGATAGCTTGAAATGGTGAGACGGGAAGGGGCTGAATCCTTTAGGAATAGACTGCACAAAATGCACACATATATAGCGAGAGATTTTGTACATTCACCCAGAAGCTGTCAGAGGTAGAGCAGGAAACCGACGCATAGTGTGACACTCTCATGATATAATTCGCTTTCACTCAAGTTGTGTCCGAAACTTGAAAAAGGCTCCTTTGCTAAGGCACAACCAAAATCTAGCATTTGCCTTACATCTGTTTGACTTATAATATCTCTACAATCTTGAGCGTTCAGTTTAGCGGTTAGTGATAATATGACACCAGATGAAGATATTTGAAATACAATATACATAACTGCCTGTTTTTTAAAACTTAAAGGGTTAGTCCACACCAACATGAAAAGTTTGTTATTAAACATTTGCCCCCATGTCGTTACAAACCTTTTTTTTTGTCCTTGAAACACAATGTAGGATATTTTAGATGGCACCTGAAAGGCTTGCGACTGTCCCATTGACTGCCAAACTATTTTTACTGTCGAAAAACATATCCTTGTGGTGCAGCTGAGACAGAAGAGCATACATTTTTTGCCTCAAGCCTCCAGGTTTTTACTTAAAATATATTAAACTGTGTTTTGAGGAATAACAAAGCTTTCATGGGTTTGCAACAACATGGAGGAAAGTGATTAATGGCAAAATTTACATTTTAGGGTGGAGCAACCCTTTAAATTTACTTTCTACACAGAAATGACATTGTAGTTACTAAATATTAGATTTAATTAGAATATTCTGGATCATTAGAAGTGATGTTTGGTGTACTTGGCAGCTGCTTTCAAATTCGGACACAGCCTCTATGTCTCTTTCTCTCTTAAACATTCTCTTTTTGTCAGTGTGTCTGTTGCACAGCCCTTAAACGTATTGTATTTCTTCCCAGGATGCATTTGGAGTTCTGTGTTACAAAACACATACAGAGAGAACTCAAACTGTCCTCTTCTCAGAGTGCCAGAAAGTTTGGTCATTTTTGCCATTTTCTTCTTTCAGAAAACATTGTGGCCTTGAAACTACCTCTAATTTAACCAGACACTCACTCAGTCCCTGTGAGCGTACAGTACCAACTTCACCAACACAACAGCCGTCTGGCTAGAAATGAGGTGACAGAGGAAGAAAAAGCTACCTTCGGGTACACTTTGCAGCATCCTATCAGATCCTTGGCTTTGGAAATCATGGGATTGTCTATGTCGCACTCAAACGTAGAGACCATCTCTACTGTTTCTTTAGAGGAAAGCAGCAGATGTGGGGCTTTTCTCAACCTGGACGTTCTTTGTTTTTCTGTCTTGTTCCTGTGGAGAGGATGCGCACCTTTTATGTTTCTCTCAAACGCAACAGACACTACAATCACTTTAATGAGAGGTGAAGGCTGAAGGAAAGAAAATAAGAATGAACAAAGTCTTATTATATAACATAATAGGGATGTTAATAGTTACATAAATAGATGAATATTACTGTAGCTCATCCATGTATTCGTGTGTGTTTTATACAAAACAAAGAAAGGTGATCAAAATATTGGATGGAGAAAAAACCATTGCTAAAGAACTATTGTGTCAACATTGCCAAATGTTTGTTTTTTTATGTTATTTATTTCATTCATGTTTTTCTTTTTTAATAATGTTAATGTACTTCATGCATACAGAGGCCAAACTATTTAATTTATACTATTCTTCTGTGCCAATCCTGGAAAACAGTGTGAAGCTGAAACTACAGGGTATCCAGAAAAGAGATTAGTTTAAGAAAAGGGTAAAGAACAGAAAAACAACTGCTGCTATGACATATCTAGTTAGATATTTAATTATTATTATTTGTATTTTTTTTAAATACGTTCACAAGGACAACCCCCCGTCTCCCATGTAAGGTAGATCTATAAATCCCAGATAAACTGTGAAGTTATTACTGACTTGACGCTTACCAGCAATGAGTCGCCTAGATTTGTACACTACATAAATACCCTCGAGCAACTACGCGGTATTGCTTTGCATTTCACATTTCAACTGCTAACCATTCGAAGCATTGATCCTGATTTTTATGGGGTTGCGCTAAAAAGCAACTTCCTGAAGCATTTGTAGCTCTTGGTTGTTAAAGAAAGTCTTCGTTTGTAGAGCTAAAGCTTGGCCGAACTACAGAAGGTTTACAAACAAACGTAACTACTCAACTAAATTACAGGTGGTTCACAAACTATTGCGAGATTTTGTGTATATATACAAATATTTCATACTTGTAACAGTTTTCTTGCTTTTAATCGAGTTTGGTCACTTTAATTTTTTTACCCACAATTTCGTAACCTTGTCTTGAAGACTTCCATCTAACCAAGTACTGTCTACGATGCCGTGTTTGTCTGACCGCACATGGTACATCAGTGTCATTGCCTTTCCCCACCACTGCCTCGTTTTGCTAAAGCTCGTCAGTTGTTGCATTTATCAGACATTTTACATGTTTACATGACTTTCTGAGAGCGATACATAGCCGGCATTTGCACCCTTTACTGGTTATTGTTAAAAACCAGTAAGACGCTGCTCTCAGTCATATCTCTGATAGTAAGATGCATTATTAGACACTGGCGTTTTGGGGAGAAGTATTTACAGTATGTGCTGAATATGACATATGAAAACCATTTAAGTGTGTTCATAAAGTTATGTGTGTTCATAAGTTCTCAAGGTAGCCTGGGGTTGCTGTTTTAACATACCACAGTGTTTTAAAGACTGAGTTGTTTTTTTTATTGTTTGGTGGAATTGCTTGTAGTAGAGTTGGTATTTTCCCCCTTGATCAAACCTGTAATGCACTTGTCACTGATTAATATATATATATATATATATATATATATATATATATATAACTTTTTAAAAGAAAAACGGACAGAGTGAATTGGACTCAGTGGTATTTTATGCCAATAGACCTTAATGATTTTAATGTTTCATGTTGCACTACAAATGAAAGCTAAACCTCTAGTTTCTACTAGGGCTTTACTCTGATTTAGAACATCCTTCCTGTTCCCCAGTGACCTCTGTAACATTTAAAACCATCCACAAAACGAAGCGTGTACCGTTTATAAACTGTTCTTTAGAAGAAAAGCAGCAAGTAAAGGAAGTTGCTTTGCGCCTTTCATTTCTTGCTGGGAAACCTCAGAGGGTCCCAGAAGCTGAGAGACTTTATCAAGCTGTTGTTGTACCAACATTTTCTCTGGTTTGGGACTGTTTGATTTCAAATAGTCGAAGGAAGCTTTCTTCACAACTTGATTACAAAACACAACGGTTTTGTGGTGCGCGTTTTAGCTTCTGAAGAATATTTGCTAATAGGAAATCAGAAATGGCTGTTTTGAAATGCACTTGGAATGAGAGTTGTTGTTCAGTGACTTGATTTTGTTTAAAACAAGAAGTCAGTCTATTTTTTGGATTGGCGATGGGGGGCTAATATGGTCAAACATTTCTGATCTGACATTGAGCTCTAATTTCAGTCACCTTCAGAATGGCTGAATATGTTCCAATCAGTGGAAGAAAAAAAAAGATGAATGAAAAATGTTATAGTGATTAATAATATCAGTACTTTGCGGTACTTATGAGTCAGTTTTCCCTGCAATCTATCACATATCTCAGAAACACTACATCACTGTTTCACTTGAATCTAAATACTTCTATGTACTGTTATCAGAATTTTTTTTTCTTTGGTAACATCCTTCATGGCGGTTTTTATCTCGCTCTTTATTCTTTGCTTTTTTTGAGGGGGTGCTCGTTGTTGCTTGAAGGTTGCCATGTAAGCAATGATCATAATGAAACCCTGATTGGTTTCATGAAAGATATGTTGTAGTTACAGTAGTTACCTAACTACAACAAAATCACTGTTCAAAAGAACACTGTATTATTTAATGCCTCCTTGTTTTGGTCTTCCATTTTCTTAAGTAAATGTGGAAATAAATTGTATTTGTATATAGCGCATGTGATGTCATTCAAGTGTTACAATCATGCAGAAAATGTTCTTACTGTATGTACTGTATTCAGTGTTTTCATTCACATGTAGTTCGACTACTATTTCAAACACTGCGTGTATCAAAACAGCAACCCCAAAAGCAGAGGTCAATATTTCATACACACTACATTATGCTTTCAGGTGTAGCCATATTGAATAAATGGCAAGTGAGGGCATGAGGTCATAACACAGAGCCTGATCTAACATCTCCTCCATAGTGCTCCAACAGCTGCCTTACCTCCTTTCACCAGTTCGTAAATGTCCAGTAGTCTCCCCATGACACTCACATCCTCTCTCTCCTACAGTTTTACTGATGTGTTATTAAGAATGACAGTACTAAAGATTATATAAATGGCAATGTTATCAAATGATGATCCAGTGTTCTGTATTTGAAAAAAAATAAACATTTATGCTATACATTTGCGAAGTTCAAATTTTGGTGTCATGTGTATGTATTAATATGCATAATAACATTAAAAGGTTAGTTCCCCCAAAAATTTAAATTCTGTCCCTGAAAATTGCTCACCCTTCCAAACCCCTAAGATTTCCGTTCATCTCCAGAACGCCTTTTTGTAGCTTACAAAGCTACAAAAATACTTTTTGTGCACCAAGAAAACAGAATTTCCATTTTTGGTTGAACTAACACTTTTTAATTCTTTAATATATTGTGTTTGGCCATGTTTTCTTTATATGTATGGATTACTTTTGTTGTTACCAACATGTCAACAGCACATTTAGAAAAAAGGTGAGTTCAATACTTAGATATATATATATATATTTCCTTTTTGAAAATTAAAAATGGTTAAAATAGTTCAACTGAAAATCTTTTGGTCTAAAATATAAAATAACCCACCAGAGTGTTTTCGGAGTGCAACATCCAAACATTGGATCCCAACGTCTTTAATTATATGGACAAAAAAACACTTCTAAATATCTTCTTTTGTGTTTTGCATAACTACTGAAGTCCTATAGATGAGGGTAAGTACATGATAGAATGATAACGGAAAGTTTATTTTGATTGAACAGACCCTTCAAAGCTCTGCATGGATGTAGCAACATGCAAATAATTGTTGGGTTGGAGATTTATCTGATCTAATGATCTGGTTATGCTTTTTATCTTGTTTCATATTGAATAAAATAAGTTTAAAGGGATAGTTCACCTAAAAATGAAACTTCTTTCATCATTTACTTTGCCCTTAAGTTCATCCAAACCTATGAATTTGTTCTCTGGAACACGAAAAAGAAACAATTCTAAAGAAAGAGGATAACACTTGCTAGTATTGACTTCTGTATTTTGCATATGAAAGTCAGTGGGGACCAGCAACTGTTAGGTTCCCCACATTTATCAAAATATTACAGTTCGAAAGCAGAATGAAACTCAAACAGGTCACGCACACATTTAATGTATGTAAATAATGACAAAAGTTTCATTTTTGGGTGAACTTTATCTTTAATTAGGTCACTTAAGTCAAGCTGCATTTTAAAAACTCAGACATTTTTATATCCATTTCTTGCTAAACCAAAAAACCTGCAGCTTTTGGCGAACCAATCTGAGAGTTCTTCTTATTTGTCATCCCTACAGCACATGTCTCTGGTTGGCCTAAATGCAAGGACTTAATGTCAGTTATTTAAATGGTTTTAAGGCTCAGGAAAAAGAGCTAAGTCTTGTTACACCTCGCTCAACCACACTCTCCACGGTTTATCAGTCTTTCTACAGCCTCATCACTTTTCCCTTTTTTCCCTCTCTTCCTCATCTCTCTGCATGGGCTCTGTAACGGTTTGATTCCTCCTGGGACAATCTGAGTTAAAATGATGCGTCATTATCACACCTCCAAAACCATATCACACTCCTAGGCCTATATGGTTTACATTTGCGATAAATGACTACTGCAGACATTTCTGAAATGAGAACATAAAATCATCACAGTTTTTTTATTAGCTACTCACTTCCACGGTAAACTAAATAAGGAGCTTAGGCCTACCACTTGAAATGCACGTACCAACAGAAAAGGATATCTTTTCGATGAGGGCACCCTGATTTATTTAGCTTGTAGTTTTTTCTTTGCACTGCAGCAGCAGCAGCTAGGGTTAGTCTGGTTTGTAACAGCGCGAGGAGAGGCAGAGCGCGATGCGGAAACTGACGCGTCTGTGGTCGGCCGGTTTTGTGAGCGCGCGTTACCGAGGTTTCAGTTTTGCTGCGCTTTAAGGAGCGCGCACCTGTCCTCAGTGATTTATTAGTGCTGGTGACGGAGAGAGACACGACATCGTAGCACGGCCTAATCTGCGTGCAGTAAATACAGTCAAATAATAAAAGTGAGAAGCATTGAATTGAATGTTCATTTTATTATAGAAACCCCTCGGCTGGCTCTGGACGCATTTACTGGTGAGTCCCTACAGTTTATTTTGAAAAGAAGTTCGTATGGCAGCGAACTGACAAAAATCAGTTTACTGTCATAATTTTTTTTAATAGTTTTAGGTTTTACCATGACTTAAACAACTTTTCCTCACAGCAAAACCTACAGTTTATAATTATATGTAGGCTATGTCTATGAAATTGTGTCCTGGAAAGAAGGGATTTTTAAATATACTTTTTAATGACTTTCTGTGTCCCTACACACATTTTAAAACATTATGTAATATCGCAGTCTTCATGCTTAAGATCCCCACTTGCTTGCTATCAAAGTTCAAAATTATCATTTTAAGTACTTGAACAACTTTGAAGTAAATCATTTGAATTTTTTTCCCTCCGATTTGTATTTGTAATACCAGAATCACAAAACTGTACAATACACTTGTATTATATATATATATATATATATATATATATATATATAATTTGTAAACAGTTTTTCATTGACGAATGGATAATTTTGTTTTATTTATTTTA
>JAUCMT010000001.1:19840674-19852813 GCA_032357475.1 Enteromius thamalakanensis
ACACTTGTATTATATATATATATATATATATATATATATATATATAATTTGTCAACAGTTTTTCATTGACGAATGGAGAATTTTTTTTTATTTATTTTAATTAAATCTAAAGTTTGACTATTTGTCAGTTAATATTATGAATTTCATATATTAATATTTCATCAGTATCATGATTAATAGATAATCAACATGACCAAGACCTGAACGATTTACTATAATAATTATGGCTGTTTATGTTTCAATAGTACATTGAGCATTTAATGGACTCTTATTTAAAAGCAATACATGTTACAAAGACCTTATTATTTCTTATTATGCTGTTAAATATTTAATTTTTGGTACATGAGATGCAGCCGTTAAAGGGTTTTTTTATTTTATAAATAAGCTATATCAAAGTAATTCATTTAGAAAATGACCACAATCTAAATGGATTAAACGTAGATCTATGTACTACATGACATCAGAAAACAAGAGTAAAACCACAGGTGCTATAGACATTTCTAGATTCATATACAAATATAGCTTATATCCACTGAAACTCACAAAATGTCAAATTAATTTAATAAACTGATTGTAAATAATGTGAATCAAGTGTTTCAGGAGGAATATGCTGTCATAAAGTTGCTCTGATTATCATTTGAGAATCTCTGATTTGATAGATGTTCTTTTGCCCTCACGAAGATGGTTGCTTGCAAAATTCGTAGTCATTGATGCTTACTCAGAGCAAAGCCATGCAGAGATAAATCAATTTTATTTATTTTTTAGACTCTCAAGAGAATCTGTGCTACCCCTGACAAAAATTAATAGAAACTTTTAATTATTTATTTCTCATTGTAATCGTAAATCTAAATTACTTACTAGTGCACAACATTAAATCCTAATTTTAATAAATATACATGCTCAGCTGAGATTTAATATGAATCATGTCTCTATATATGGTTATTTATTTTCGTTTTTCCATTTTTAGCCTGCAGGACAATCTTCTCTGTACTAGCTCTCTGTTCATTATGCCTCGTTCATTTCTGGTGAAAAAGAGCAGGAAGGGAGGCTTTCGTTCCTCTCTTCCCATCGCTGATGTGCCGTATATAGGCCTGGTGGGCTGGTCTGTCCCCATAACAGTGGCTACACTGCCAGAGGAGTCAAGCCAAGACATACAACCATATTCTCCAATCATGCAACAAAACAGCACACGCAGTCTTGATAATGACTGGAAAAGAGGTACTTCAGTTAAAAAAAAAAAAAAGCAATATTCAGACCTTCTCACAGCTTTAACACTCATTTTTTCACCGGGTTTCTGCAGATCCAGCAGGTTTCCGGTATGGCCCTCCTCCGTCTCCAATGCACTGGTTACCAGTCAGCTCTAGAGACATAGCAGACATACAAGGGCTGAACAACAGAGACAGTTCAATGGACTGTTCTCTGACAAATCTGGGTCAAAGACATTGCAGCTTATGTGGCAAGGTATGCATTTTTTGTGTCCAAAGAATTCAAAAGACAATGTTATATTTTTATGCAACTGAGGGAAATGAAACACTGAAGCAAACGGTCTTCAGGCCTTTTTTAAAGATTTGTTAAAATACAAATTTACTGACTTGACCAACTCCTCCAGTCCATATATCTCTCTCACCAAGATATAAAAGATTTTCCCAAAGTAACACTTTAAATAGATTTCACTTTTATTTTGACCTCAAGCACGTCTATGACAGGGGGAAAGCTTTTCACTTCCTGAGTTGTTCTTTTAACAGCTGTTTTATTTGTGTCCATTAGGTTTTCTCCTCTCTCGCTCGTCTAGAGTCTCACGTGTACAGGTTGCATGGCAGTCATCATGGACGGTCTCTGGTATTCCGTGACAGCAAAGACCCCATGATACCATGCAGGGTAAAGGTACGACCAATCATTTGCTTTTTTTTTTTTCCGGATTTGTCTCCCTCTGACGTTTAATAGTGTAACTGCAGCTAAAGTAAGTGGTTGTGGTCAGTGTACATTTGAGTGTAGATTTTATTTTTTTTAATCGTTTGTATATTAGCCTAAGATATGCTTTTATCTTTGCCAATTTCAACTCATATTTATTATGTAGTTTAGTGGGAGTTTTTGCCTTTTTGTACAAAAAAGTTAGAAAAAAAAATAAAATTTAAATTACATTTTTGCATACAATTCAATATTATACATACCCCTATACACACACACACACAAATGCATACACTGTATAGTATTTTGCTTATACATTTTTTGGAGGGAAATTTAAAACTGTCATTGCATTTGTTTATTGTAAATTTCAGGAAAGAACATTTGAATGCAAAGAATGCGGGAAAGTATTCAAGCGCTCATCCACTCTGTCCACTCACCTCCTGATCCACTCGGACACACGGCCATATCCCTGCCAATACTGTGGCAAGAGATTCCACCAGAAATCCGACATGAAGAAACACACCTTCATACACACTGGTAAGGGTCATAAATATGTGAACATTACATAGGATGAAATCATTCAGGTCTATATCAGAACCTTACAAAACAACAGTAATGTGCTAGCACTACTATTCTAAGTATGCATGTGTTCCCCTTGCTCCTCATTTGACAAGGTTTATTTTGTGATTTGTTTAGGAGAGAAGCCGCATGTGTGTAAAGTGTGTGGTAAAGCTTTCAGTCAGAGCTCCAACTTGATCACACACAGCAGAAAACACTACCGACCCTTCAGCTGAACACATTCCTCTTGCAGGATCCAAACCAAGACCTTCGTGAATGTACATAAGTTAGCTTTAAACACAAAAAGTATTACAAATTATCAAGTGCATATTCAAGTTTTTCTACCAAGTCATTTTATCACTCAGCAGTGCATATACGTGTGAGATGTAAACAAAAGTGTCATAATAGCTGTACATCAGTAATAAAGGAATGCAAAGAAATAGATAATGCACAATTAAATGCAATGCTTACTCATATAGATGGATCCGGTGATACAGAAATGAGTCAAGCAGCTGTGCAGCTGATGGCCGCAGCTTCATTTGAATCACTGCAAAGCAAGTCTGTTTATAGCAGTTCACACAAGTTGAACTTGCACGCATGTATAAATTAAACTTGTATAAAATCAACACACAGATGTCACAAAGCTTTCAGTTCTTTATTCTAAAGCCCATCGATTTGCATGTCATTTTAAAACTTCATAACAAGAAAATGACTTTCAAAGCTTTAGTGTTTGGAATTGCTTTTAAGATGGTTCATCCGTCAAACAAAAAGAACAATGGATTTATTAGTTGGGCTTTATCCAGATCTTCAGCCTTCTCTTAGGACTTCACATTATTGTGGTTCTGGAAAAAGAGCTTTGGGTGAATGAAATGCAACCAATAAAATGTACAAGTGATTGAAAAGCAGGAACATGGCCTGACACTCACCCGCAAAGCAGCCCTCAACACAAGGACCATCAGAGGGCAGACAAACCTCAGTCGAACACATAAAATAAATCTGACGAATCCAACAACAAAACATTAAGTTACAGGTCTAATTAAATTTGAATAGATGCGATCTATATTTCTAAGGACTGCTTTTTACCTCTTCGTCTGTCTGCAAATTCTCATCTTCAGACAGGAACTGGAATGTAGTGATTGTGAATCGTCTAACGTGATTGATCAGGGCCTCTGCAGGTGTAGCAGGAGGCTTGTGGGTTGGGGTCTGGTCAAGGAAATTTGGGCACCTAAAGTCAGAAAGGTTGAAATTAAGATTTTTTATGTTTTTGTTTTGAATATCGAAAACAGTCAAGCTGTGGAAAGCATTATACTACTGGGGTGCGTTTTAAAAATATTCAACAACACACTCAATCAGCAGGGATGCATTAAATTAACTAAAAGTGACAGTATACAAAATTAAAAAGAAAACACAGAAAAATCTCACACCCGTCATAAATTAGGATCCAGGCAGATTTTGCAGAGCGTGGATATGCAACACAGTAATGCACCAGCAGCGTAGCAGTGGGATCTGGAGGATTTAGCAGAAGCACCTCTAGGTAAAGGGGTTTCCCCAGCAGCATGTGCAGGGGCTGGTGATATTGTGGGTAATAATCATTGTAGTGTTCATCTGAGAGAAAACAGGCATGTTGTGCATGTAGTTAAATGCACAAAATCCCTTCTTTTGTTGTTGCAAAAGTCATCAAATGCTTCTATTTTCTTGAACATGTTAACATTTCCACCGTTTATTATTTATTAAAAAATAATAATTTGAGAAAGATTAGTGAAGATAGTGTTTTTAAACCTTTTGCAATTTTGAGTTGAACTCCCAACACCCCCTGGGCTTTGATAGAAGGTCCAAGGGAGGGGCTTTTCACCAGATAACCCACACTTACCACAGATCCGGGTAAATAGCGACACTCAACCAGTAGCCTGGGACAACAGGGAACATGGAGTGTCAGGATGGTGCTTGGCTCTTTGTGCATCAGTGTAACTGTATTTTCCCCAAGTACCTTACAGGTGACTCTCTAGTGATGGTGCCGTAATTCAGACTGAGGGGCTGCAATGTATTCAGGATCTCCACCATATAGATGACCATTTTACCTACCTCCTAAAGACAGTTCAGTTAGACCTGCACACAAACTTGCTTTCAGAAATACACCTATTGCAATGAATTAACTCACAAATCTGTGCACCCCACATTCATCCATAGGGATCTTGAAGAGGGCAATGTCAGCAGTTACTTTTTGGGGTGTGCAGGAGCCACCAGCAGTGACGAGGCTAGCAGGAAACAGGGGCGGATCAGCAGCGGATGAGTGAACCGAGAAAACAAAATGCCGATCCATTGTGCATTCTGATAGGGAAAAACAAAATACAAAATGTTTGATTCTGATTAATAAATCTTTAAGGCAAACTTTATAAAAACAATGACAAAGTTGTACAATTAAGCAAATGCAGCCGTTTTATTAGTAAATCTGACAGCATTTTAATTTAAGGTTTACCATGCATTGTTTAATGCATCTGCTCAAAATAAATAAACAAAAATAAGTGATGAGGTGCTTTTCAAAATATGATAAAAAAATATATAAAAAGTTTATATATATATATATAGATATAAACTTTTTTTGTACCTTATAATGCAATTCAATGATTGTATCCAGATCTATAAAACATTATAAAACCTGTTCCAAATTAAATAACGCAACGAATAACCAATTTCATATGTAACAATTTTCATATATAATAATGCATTTTAACTATTTATAAATAATTCCAATTATGCATATGCTTTGGGAACGACCAGATGTGCAAGATTTTGGGGATTTGGTGCTTCATGTTATGTACAAGGTCATCCGGACTAGTTTTCCCTCATAGTCGGTAGGTCTATTATTTTGTTTACTGTAATATATTTGCTGTTTGGGGAGAATTATACTACACACAATTTTGAATGAAGGTTTTTCTATTCGGTTTGAATTTAATTTGCCCAGCTTACCGTCCATGGGATAATAACATGATTGGGTTTCTGTAGAATAACAGCAGCCTCTGTCATGGCACTCTGATGATGATAACGCCTCTGATCCACAGACCAACTGCTGATCAGGTGCAACATTGCACTCTGCACAACAAAAATGCAGTGTTTTTTGTTGTTGTTAAGTCACAGAGTTTAAATCCACTAATTAGAAAAATCCATACTACACCTTGACTAACAAAATCCTGACACTCCAACAATGACTCAACCGTGCGCCCTTTTGGTATCTGATATTTTAATACAATTCTGTACAGCCCATCCTGGTTAGCAGAAACAAATATTCATGAAAGTATAGTAGCCATTCAACTTGCATAACAATGCATGACATCACAGACCTTCTGAGTCATGTGACAGGAAGAGTAAGGCAGGAGAATATTGAGTGTATCATCTTCGCCCCTTTTTACAGAGTACCCACAATGACTTGGGGCCTCCAAAACAGGAACAGCTTCTGTTTTTATCCCATCGGAAAAGGCTATAAAAGAACATTCAAATTTAAGTAATTTTTTTTTTTACATATATATACACAATATAATCCTGAACATAAAACGCACCTTGTACAAAGAGGCCAGACGTTGGTCCAGGTGGCAGTTTTACGCTCATATGTTGGCTAGAACACAGCAGCTGAAATTCAGGGGTTAGGGGATCGGGTGTGGGTTTGATTGCAAGGTGGGGAATGATTTGATACAAAGGTTTGAATGTAACAGGAGGAACTGCAGTTTGTGTGCCAATGTGTGCCTTGTGGTGACACTGAAGCTGTAGGGTTCGGTATCGCAGTTGAGAGAGATCCCAGAACCTGACTGTTAGAGACATCACGGTGGAGGACTGAAGAGGTAAAAAGAGTGAGAATGAGTCATGATACCAGTTAAAACACTGGACCAAATGCAGAGAGTATTCAAAATGTAATTTAAAATGTTTAAAAAGTTAATTTGTGATCATTTAAATATTAATCTGACAGCCATATTTTAATTTAATCTCACATTTATTCCACATTTCATTTTGTAATGTGTTGCAAGGTTGTGAAAATGTCTCTCCAGGGTAAGATTTGATTAAGCCTGACTTAAATGGTAAGTTTACAAAAAACAATAATAATTCTGTCAATTACTCATCCTCAACTTAGAGCTTTTTGACCCTCTGTAAACAACAATGTAACTGCAACTTGGGGAAAATAATTAATCCTGAATTAATAAATTGTGTTATTGTTTCTTTGAACACACAAAGTATTCTTGTAGTTTCGTAGAATTACACTTGAACCCTTGATGTTCTCCAACCCCAGAAAAGTAGCAATGGCATTGGCAAAATAATCTGTGACATTGCGGTTGCATTGTTGGATATGGAGGGTCACAGATATCTATGATTTTATCCAGAAATATCTTAATTTGTATACCAAAGATGAAAAAGGGTCTTACAAGTATGAAACAAAATGTAGAGTAATTAATGACAGAAAATTTTATTTTGAACTAATTCCAATTTTGAATCAAGGATTATTCCATTTTATTCAATTAACAAATTTATTCAATAACATGCTGGAATATGGCTCACCATTTTTTGTGTGTGGCAGGAAGGCAGTGGTGAAGAGAGCAGAACACTGCCACCTCTGGAGTGGAGTGTGTAATTACAGGCTGCTGGGACAGATGAAATGGAGATCCAGGTTTTTGTCTTCGCATCTTCATAAATCACCAGAGAGATACAAAAAACAAATATTGGATATGTTTAATGTGTTCAAAGAAACTATATTACAGTTATTTAAAAAAAAGTCTATTCCATCATTCTCAAATCTTGCATTTAAATTATTTTTTAAAAAGTATCAAAACACAAATAATATTGTGAATTATTATTACAACCATAAAAATCCAGAAACATGGTTGGGAAGCATTGATACTCAGCTCACCTTTGACTTTAATGGAGTCTGGTCTTGCTAAGGGCAAAGTTACCAATATCTTATGTCTCATGCATTTAAGAGACGGAAACATCTTTGGGGTTTGAGCAGGAAGAGTTGGAGGAAAGACAGGGAGCAGGGTTGGTTGTGTAACTGGAGGGGTCAGAGGATTGTATGTAGGTTGAGGCATTGGCTGGATGGTTGGTTGCAAAGCAGTGGTCATGGGTGGTGAATATTGTGGAGGGGGTATCATTGGGTATTTGGGTACTGTATCTTTATGTGTTTGTTTTTTTTGTTCTACGGGTAGAAACTGATGTGGTTTAGAAAAATCAAAAGGAGGTGCCAGATGATGAAAGGGATACATGGGATAAATGTAAGCAGGTGGTTTCCGTGGTGCTCCAGGTTGTTGATAAGGAATGTGAGGGACCACAGCAGGTTTGGGTGCTGCAGGTTGCCGAGCGACTTCAGGGACAGCTGCCAAAGCAGGAGCATGTGGGATAAAAGGAAGAGTATGAAGGGAAGGATGAAACTGAGACAGGCGGGGAGGAAATGGACAAGAGAGAGTGAACTGCTTTCCATCCAAGATGAGAACAATGGTGTTTTCTTCATCCTGCAAACAAGGGAAACAAGTAAAATTTCTCAAAGCAAGCAGTCACGGTTTCAAAATTGACATTTTATGATCATAAAGACACTAAGGCCTTGTTTACTCTATAGATTAAATGTGATCAATGCAAAAACGCATGCATTTGGAGATTGCAAGATCGATTTCGCATTAATTTGTGGATATAAATCAGATATAAATCATATGTTTGCAAGTGCAACACATGTTAATGGCCAGATTGGATTTTCTGGGGCACTTCTGTATGTTAAAACTGAGTTGAATGGCATTATATTCTCAGGAGGAGCACGTGTGGAAGTGGCAGTGTTGCCGTAGTCTTCCTGAAGATCTGGGCTTCTTTAACACTGTTGCTGCTGGTAGTTTTTCCATGTCAACGTGTTAAAGCAACCCTTCAAACATGGTAGTTAGTCACTGGAATGCAAACTTTAACTGGAAACCCCGTGATGTGTATTTTTTGTTTTTTTCCAGGGCACCCTCCTCGAAAATGAGACTGGGTTAATTTTAAGTAGAAATTGAGTTGGTTATATTCCAAGTTCTGCACTGTAAACATATGACATTTTAGTATGTGTTTAAATATGAAAACAAATATAAGGGGACAACCAAGAAATGTGACGAAAAGTCAGGAAGAACATGTACTGTTTCAACAATTGTTGAATATTTCCAAAGGATCATGTCAGCTATGATTAACCATAATATTGTTCCACTATAGAGGTATTTTATTTTCAGTGTAAGCATATTTATCTAGCCTATATATATTTTCAAAATTATAAAAAGGAAAAATAATAGAAGCACTCAGAACGTGTAATGTTTACAGCCACAGAACGTGTATAAAAAAAACTAATTAAAATCCTTGAAATCCTTGAAATAAGTGGTTTTTAATAATGAACTATTATTTCAAACAAAAATTGTTTCATTAGTTTAAGTAACAAAAATAATAATAATAATAATAATAATAATAATAATGTACTATAGGCCTAATGCACTAAAATCTACAAGTACAGTACAGCTGAGAAACATGGTCATTTACCACAAGTGTAGGAGACTAATTACCTTCATTTTAAGTGTACTTACCTTAACAGTCACACATCTTGGTCTGAAAACAGTATGAAGTAGTACAACATCAGATGGTGAATGTACGCGATATGCGCACGTCTCAGAAAGGAGAGGCAGTATTTTACCATTCACTGTGGATTGCAAATAAATTGCATTTAGGACTTATTTTGAATCTCTGAAGACAACTGTGAATAAAGTAATTTAGCTTGACAATAAAATTTCAACATTATGTTTTAAATAGGGGGTTAAAATGGTCAATTTAAATTTAACCTACCTTTAACCTTGTGTTTCTCAGCTGCTTCCCGGGCACCTTCTATTGCAATGACCATGCCAAACTGAGAGCACAAGACAGAAGGTGACGGTTGTGAAACCACAGGTGTCACAGGACAGGATATCTTTATGGGACTGCCCCACCACAGCAATGAAAGCACATAACTGCCATCCTGAAAAGTGGAAGGACTGATTAAAACATTGAATAAGTTATTTTAATTATTTATTAAACAGCAAGGAAACTGTTAATTCAAAAACATTTCGTACATTCTGGACATGTCATGTCATCCACAATTTATTGGAATCTGTCAAGAATAAACTAACATACTCTCTTTCTCCCCTTCAATATAAAATAGAAACTATGGCACAAGACAAAAAATCCGTTACCTCTTGTGTGATGTAGCACCCATCATATGGGGCCATGAGAACAAAATCTTCCCACGTGACCCTGACAGAATAACCACAATATGCAGGTACCTGGAATAAAGGCAGCGGGGCTGCATCCACTGTGAAACACACACACACACACACACACACAACAGTTAATTGTCTGCAGTACCATCAAAGGGACCATCAAAACAACAAAAACAAATTAACCCTCGACTTCCTCACTTCTTTCCACAAAAATGTGTGTGTATTCTTTTCCTGTAGCTGTTAAGGTCATTACTGCTTCTGAACAGTGTACCACGGGCAACGCCAGCCAC
This sequence comes from Enteromius thamalakanensis, assembly GCA_032357475.1. Taxonomy (NCBI): domain Eukaryota; kingdom Metazoa; phylum Chordata; class Actinopteri; order Cypriniformes; family Cyprinidae; genus Enteromius; species Enteromius thamalakanensis. The sequence continues at coordinate 19,850,666 of JAUCMT010000001.1, forward strand.
ATAGATATGGATTGGGGGTCAAACCGACTCTGAGGACCATCCATTTTCCCAGAGAACGCTGGTCCCCAAAATGCTATTCATTAATACAAAAACAAACAAAATATAGACGACTTTAAAAACACTATTTATAGTTCTTCTAGTACAATAAGGGGAACTCACCTGAGGCGTCGCTTTGAAATCCATCTTCAATTTCAAAAGCTCTTTTGTGAAAATTTGTGAGAGCCGTATTTTCAGTTGCAGAAAGTATATTTGCACTATCGTTAGACCTAAACTCATTCATGTATTTAATCGACGGCAGAAGTGGTGTTTTATTCTTATTTCGATTGGAAAAATCCGCATGTTTTGCAGTCGCGCGTCGAAAGCGCTTTACATCCGAATGCGTGGCTAGGAACTCAAGCGCACCGCTTTGGTATTGTCGTGAAAATCCAGTTTTCTGTCTAAGATTGTACACTCTACTGAAACTACTTTCTCCAGAATAAACAATGCCTTCCAGATCATACGTAGGGCTAAAAGAACCGCAGTTGATATTAAGTGATATTTCTGATAACATAAAAACCGAAATAAATGTTATTAGTTCGAAAGACATCGCCAGTCTCCTGTTTACCTCACGCTCGCACCAATTCCGCACGAAACAGCGAGTGTAATCACCAAATTAATCTAGACCACCTGTATATGGGTGAATGGCGTGACGCTCATTTTTGTCTGGATCGGTTACGTTGTCAAAAGTACATTGAAATGCAATTTTAAAGAACAAATGGACGTTTGTATTCTTAATGTTAAGAATGTGTTGCGAGGTATCAAGTTGTTGGGGCGCTTCCTGTCGCATCCGGTGCCTGTGCTGGTAAAATAAGTCACAATGAGCTACTTTTCTAAAATATGTTCTTTTTATTTCCACATTCTCCATTAAAAGACTTTTAAAATGGCATATGATTTGTTGGAAAAAGTCTGAGCTACAGCCTTTTAAAGTCCACGAAGGAACATAGTTCTCTGAACGTTGCATTAATTCCTCCACTTCCTTTGTTATTAATCACTATATTAATACATTCATATAATCACATTATTATTTTAAATTTGTTATTTTAAAAAGTATGTGTATATATGTATGTATATATATAAACTAGTGTAATGCAGGGATCTAATCGGCTATACTGTTACACATCTGGGACCTGTACCATGATGGTAGATTCCAAGTTACAGTATTAGTTTTGAGATGACAAAATCCCCTCAATCCGGCTTTGTTGGTACCATAATGCTGATCATCAATTTACTTTGTCAACTCAGGCTTTGATGATGACATCACTGGAGAACAGCCAATCACAAGCCTTGGTAAAAGGTGGTTAAAGAGATCAAAAAATGTTATGAATTTAAATACATTTACAATAAAAAAAAGTTTTCATGAAGGAAGACAAATAAAAGTGATTATCAGTGCAGTCACAAGGGAAAGTTAGTGTATATTTTAGATTAAATTAGATTACACTTTATTGTCATTACACAAGTACATGGCAACGAAATGCAGTTTAGGTCTAACCAGTAGTGCAATAGCAGCAAGTGCAGGTTATAGTTATAAGTACAAGTTATAAGTGCGCTTAGCAGATATGTACAAGGAGAAATATTTACAGATGGATATACAGTGATATGAACAGGAAATACAGTTTGTATTGACTAATTGGGAGTTACAAGGATATGCATAATGTACAGGTTGCTGAATGTGCATCATGAATATGCATTTAGTATATTACGGGTTGACATATGAATAAAATATATAATCAGAAATTTACAAGTGTACATGTGCAGTGAATATGTACATTTACAAGTGGGTATGTACAGTTTAGTGCAATGATTATGTGCAAATATTAAATGTGCAAAATTAAATAGTGCAATGGTTATGGGGGGGAGTGTATGGGGTTTGATGGGGGGTTGATGGGGCAAAGAAGTCAGTGTGGGGCAGAGTTCAGTGAGGAGACAGCTCTTGGAAAAAAGCTGTTCCTCAGTCTGCTGGTTCTATTCCAGGGGAGTCTAAAGCTTCAGGATGGTGGGAGGAGTCCTTAAGAATACTGCATGCTCGATGCAGACAGTGGGTGTTTCTCAATGTCAAGGAAGGATCCTCGGAAGCCAGAATTTCGAGGATGCTACGTCATCGACATCCGT
>JAUCMT010000001.1:19852913-19865159 GCA_032357475.1 Enteromius thamalakanensis
CCTAGCCTCTGAAGGAAGTGACTTGGAAGGACCAGTCCTGCCAAGGAAGTATCCTTGACATTGAGAAACACCCAGAGCTTCTTCTGGATGTCCTCAATGGTTGGAAGCGGAGTCCCTGTGATGCGTTAGGCAGTTTTCACCACCCGCTGCAGTGCCTTACGCTCAGCAACAGAGCAGCTCCTATACCACACTGTGACACAGTTAGTTAGGATGCTCTGCATTGTGCAGCGATAGAAGTTTACCAGGATTGCTGAGGTTCTTCTTTAGTTTCCTCAAAAAGAAAAGACACTGGTGAGTCTTCTTGACCAGGCTGGAGGTGCTGGTGGTACAGGTTAAGTCCTCTGATATGTGTGTCCCCGGGAACTTGAAGGATGACACAGGCTCAACAGCCATGCTGTTAATGTGGATGGGATCATGTGAGCCTCTTCTCTCCTTCCTGAAGTCCACAATAAGCTCCTTGGTTTTGGTGGTTAAGGAGCAGGTTATTGTCTTTGCACCACATGGCCAGATGTTGAACCTCCTCCTCTGTGCTTCTATTGCCTTGGTAGGCAAACTGGTGTGGGTCCAGGGTCGGTGGGAGAGAGTCCTTCAGATGTGAGAGGACTAACCGCTCAAAGCACTTCATGAAGATGGGCGTGAGTGCTACAGGGTGGTAGTCGTTCGGGCAGGTTGGGCTAGAGTGTTTCGCCACTGGCACAATGGAGGTGGATTTAAAGCATGTTGGAATCACTGCTTGGGCAAGAGACATGTTGAAGATGTCTGTGAAAACCCCCGTGAGCTGCTCTGCACATGTCTTGAGTGTCTTGAGCCGCTGGAAATATGGTATATACAGTAGCTGGAAATACAGTGTGATAGCAACTTTTTAAAGCATCTATTGATTCTACAGATAATTTACATTATATAGGATGTGTTAACATTCATATAAAATAAATTTATAATGAATTTGAGGATTAATAATAATATAAATCATATGCTATAAATCATGGAACTAAATTTTTGTTTTAGGCTAGACAATTTTGAAAAAAAAATTGTACTGTGTAGCTTTGTTCATATATGATTAATCATATTTCAGTTCGCGATCTCAAACTCAAAAACTAATCTGTCCTGGAGCAATTAGCCTGGGAGTGGAATTTACTATAACAATGTACACATCTAAAAGCCAAGCCACTTTCATTGTACCTAAACAGTTACCTTAACTTTAAACTGGCTCCACTTTTTTTTTTTTTCTTTTTTTTTTTTTTAAAGACAGTGTACTTAAAATACTGCAATTCTGTGTATGTTGTACGTGTAGAACATCCTACACATGTAGGAAACGTAGGCATGTGTAGGATGCGGTGCTGGAGGAGCCTTTATGTGCATGATACAGTTTTCAGCAGCAAAAAAAAAAAAAAAAAAAAACACAAATAAAAAAAATAAACTCTTAAAAACAGAAAATGAAAAAGCCATGCAAGCATTTATTTGAAGGTTTAGCGCAAGATAACAGTCAGAAAGCACAACATATTTACAAAATATTTATTGTATTATCAGTAGAACACTTTCACTTATCACTTTCACACCATATGAATGCATTATCAAGAAAAGAAAAAGTTCCAGAAAGACTTTTAAACCATATTTTCTAGTCAAACACTTTATGTTGTATACAAACATCAACCACATTTTAATTTTAAGCTTCAAAAGCCGGAGGCCTGTAAAAATACAGCCTAGTGAATGATACTTTTATTTATTTTTTTGGCAGATTGCCCTTATTCCGGATAGCTTACTGTGGGGGGAGCATACATCCTTTGGGAGGCTTGGCTGCCTGAAGAATTGGTAGCTTGACTTCTTGCAGCAACTGGCCTTTCAGGGTGGACACGGTGATTCTTTATGTATCTGACCGAAGGACCCAGACTGTGCGAAACCTGAGCCTTACCTTTGCCCTGTGAAGGATGGTGCATGGTTATTTTAGGACGATTACCTTTATTTGTTCCCCGTGGAATGAGCACTGAAGATTTGGACCGTGGCTGGACAAATCCCTCAGGACTAGATCTTGTATTTTCTGCAAAAACATCAGCTGAAGGTTTCTCTGGTCTAAAGGAATATGGAAATCTGGAAAGTTGACTGGGCATGTATTGTGAAGGACTTGAGATTCCGTTGACGGGGGCAGTGAAAACAGACCTCCGATATGGGTCTAGAGACGGTCCTCCACCAGTCTGATACTGGGGATAGCCCGGTGTCTGGCTTGAAGCAGGCATAAAAGGTCTTGACTCTTGAGTCAACCCTTTAACAAGAAAGGGACTGGTTGACCAAGGTTGTTGGACTGACCCATGATGATGACGATTATGCCTCTGATGATATTGGGGCTGAAGGGGTCTTGAATCATAAAAAGTAGGATATGGCCTGGTTTCGGTTTGCAGATTTATGGGCTTAAACGGAGAAGTAGGTAATAATGGTGTAGCGGAACCTTGAGGGCCAGAACCACTTGGGTAAAGCTGCTGCTGGTACGGAGAAGTCTGGAAATACGGAGCTGGCTGGAAAAGTGGGGTACCCGTATCATAAGGGCTAGAAGCTACACCACCAGGCAGTAGTAGTTGTTGCTGCAAGTACCCTTTCATGGGTGGCACAGGAGGATCAACAGGTGCAAGCGGAGCAATGTCAGGCTTCTGATAATCAGGTTTTTGATATTGCAATGGCTGATTTGGAGCAGGAGGCTGAAACTTATGTGGGTGAAACTTATGTGGGTGAATCGGCGGTTGTTGATCGTCATAGGAGCACAGGAAATAACCAGGTGGAATCAACTGTGCCAAGTTTGCAAGTGCAGGATTTACTTGAAGTGGATTGGGTTTAGGAAAGTTCTGATGTGACCCATCAGGCCTGTATAGTGAAGCACTAGAGAAAGTCCCACGTAAAACTTGATATTCCTGAGCAGCAGGAGAAGGCTTCGTTTGAGGGGGAGTTGAAGCAGGTCTTTCTAACTTATCAGGATAACGCAGGTCTTGATATTCAGATTTAGGGGCCTTAGTGACTGGAGCAGCGGTTTCCTCTTGTCTCTGCTCATAAGAGACTGGAGGCTGTGGATTTTGAACACTGGAGCTAAACTCAGAGCTTGAGTCTGTAGGAACAGGGGTCAGAGCAGAAGTTGGTTCAGGGCTCAGAGGCACAGGTTTACCTGGCAGATGGTCTCTGTGAGCGTGCTGGTATGACATGGGAAGTGAAAACGGGAAGTTTACAGCTAGACTAAAGGAGCCAGGCAAAGATGGTAATTTAGGCAGCATTGAATTTCTGCGAAGTGGAGTGGGTGTTCTAGCTGTATTTCTTGCCGTTGCCTCTACAGGAAATGCTTGCTCCTTTTTCACAACCTGACTGGCCATTGCATTTTTTGGAAATCCAGAAGGTGGATTCTGGTATAAGTCGGGTTCCTGTTGTGGCAGTGGTTGGTTTGTCTCAGAAAGCCTGGAGTCCATGACTGGAAGCAATGTTCGCTCATATGGACAGGACAGTGTGATCATCTTGTCTTTTAATCTCAAATTCACATTGTAATTACCTTCCTGAAATCATATTTAAATCACATGTCAGAAATATATAATACAAATTAAAACACACACCACAACTTACCCCTACAGTGACTCCGCAGCTTGTGTATGGAACGGAGAATGTGAGAACTCCTTGGTTAGACAGCTCTCTCTTCCAGCATTCAGTCGCCACATAAAACAGAGGTGCCCATTCTTCATTTACTGGGGGAAACAAGTGGCATTAACATATCAGCAAGACCAGGCCCTTCAGAAACTCTTCCCCCACCATTACTCAATACTTACATGCAACGGACAGTTTATCTGCTGTCCCATCAACTACAGTCAATTCCATGGCTTTGTTCTTACAGATCTTGGAGAAAGGGGTCACACTTACAGGACAGGTCAGGTCAAGATCTGTCCCATGCCAGCTCAGAGACAGTACACGTTTGGATGACTACAGAAAAAAATTTTAAAAAAAATTCTTAAGTAGTCTTGTTGGGGGCAACATGTTGCAATTACAATAGATCAGTTATTGGACCGTACATGAAATAGGTGTTGCTACAGCCACCTTTTTTTGGTCAGGTTTTGGCCAATAGTAACACAAGGAGTTAAAAAAAGCCAAGTAACAGAAACAGCAACAACTCCCATGAAGACTTCAGTAAAAAACGGATACTTGCCTCCTGTTTCACATAGCAGGAATCATAGTTGAATAAAAGACGAATATCAGTGTTTGTGGGCTTTCTGGAAACACCACAAAATGCTGACAAATTGCTCAAGTCAAGTTTGTCTCCGCGTGCTATCATTAGAGGAAAAAGACAATGCTGTAGTTTAAATAGGAATAATGGCATGAATCCGATTAAGTTAAATACAACTCAATATATAACTTCCCGCTGACATGACAAAATAAGCTACTGGTTGATGCGAGTTATGTCAGGACGTTAAGGAGATCATGCTCACACTTACGTCCATAAACTTGGATATTAGAGAAATCGGCATACTGTAGAACAACGGTTAAGACTCGGTCCCCGCATTCATATTGTGGATTAGTTGCCGGGGTCTGTTCTGCGGCACTAAACTGTCCAATTCCCTTAGATCTCACACTTCTTCGCTGCTTGGAGTTTCGCCAAACTGACTTGAAAAGATCGCCATTTGAAATCTCGTCGGGAAACTGAACGTATTTCCTGGCAAATTCGCTACACAAAACACCGTGAAAGGACAGTAATAAAACACAGAGTACTGGAAGATGACCGCACTTATTCATGTTGAACAGGTCGCTAATAGCTTCTCATTATCTTAATGTTTAGTTTGCCTTATATTATGCTTGCGCGAGCCAATGTCAACATAACTTTTTAGGCTACATAAAACACAAAAGAATTACTCTAGAATCACATCAGTAGGTTGCCGCCTACTAGCGAAAACAAACGCAGCAAAATTAAGCCTGTGGACTTCCTTATTAAATAGCATGAGACGCAGCTGAAGTTAATAGTCAATCAATGTCAAAAACCGAACCGCACTCAAATAATCACTAAATTAGTTTGAGGTGCAACACGCACCGTACATTTTATTGGAAGTTTAAATCAGAATGGGCTTTCAGCAGTCTATAAAATGTCAGAAGTAATAATTATATAGGCTATATAATTAAAAAGTGTCAGAAATAATATATATAATTAGTAATTTTTATTTTTCATTTTTTTACTCCGGATTTTAGAAGTTAAAAGAACAGAATTTATTGAAAATATAAATATTTTCTAAAAAATATAAATCATCACTTCTTATCAATTTAAAACATCCTTGCTGAAAAAAGCTTTAATTTCATTCAAAAAAGAAAGTAGAAAATTGGCTGACACCAAACTTTTGAATGGTGTACATAGCCTATTGTTAAAATATTTATAGGCTATTTTTAATCAAATTTAAAACAGGTTCAACAAAACAAAAAATTAGGCAGTACAACCATTTTCAGCAGTGATAATAAATCAGCACATTAGAATAATTTATAAATAATGTGACATTGAAGACTGAAGTAGGCCTAACCATGCTGAAAATGCAGCTTTGCGTGACAGGAATAAATGACATTTTATTGTATATTAAAATAGAAACGCGTTTTTTTACATCGTACTAATATACCACACTGTATTGTTCAGATAAACACAGCCTTGATGATAATAAGAAACTTCTTACTGAAAAATCTTACTGATCCCCAACTTTTGACCGAGCCGTTCAACTGAATCCGCAGTAGGTGTCGCTCCAAACCTACTTTAAATGACTCATCATCAACCTCTGCAAAGTACCTGCGCATGGTTTTCTGCCTCTGCGCTACTCTATCGTGATTGGACAGATAGGCTTTGACTGGCTTTGGGGTCGACCTATTGTTGTTTAGCCATGTGCTGCGTTTGGCCCGTTCAGCCACCTTTATGCAGCAGCTCCGAGTGCGACACCGGCCGAGTGTGGAGTCTGCGGCGCGTCTCTAGAAGAGCTGAGTAAAGGATGCTGCGGCAAGCGGATAGATCGCTGTACCGCGCAGCAAAGCTTTAGGATGACGACGTCGCCAACTCTCCCACATAATTACTGAGCACTCGGCACAAGTCATTTGCAGTGCGTTTAAGGAGGCATCTAAAGACTGGACAGCCCGGCGTTTAAAAATAAAATGTTTTGGTGGCTGATTTTTGACATTGAGAGAAATCAACGTTTGTGTGTCTCTTACTACACCTAGTGTATGAATTTCCAGCGAGCGACAGTTCTAGGATTTCACTGGATGTGGGATACGTAAGGACTTAAAAGTAAGTCCTTGGGATGGGTGGGGTCCTCTATGCAGCAAAGAGTGCGGGAGGGGGGCGAGACGACGGACGAGGTGCGGGGAAGTGCGAATATCCTCGGATGGTGGGGCATCAGATAGGCTACGAAAATCGAGAAATAAATTGAGAGCTTAAAATACCCAAGGTAACCTTTTATTATCTGTGCCATGGCTATGGGATTCTCGCGCCAGTGAGGTTGTAAAGTGTTTTATGTTTTTATACAATTAAGCGTCTTAGAATCGTCATAAAAGAACGGAAATATATTTTGAACTGTAATAGAACGTTTAGAATTAATTGAAACTGGAATAAAAATCACCGAACGCATGACGTGACACGTATTCCTTCTGTGTCGTATTGTAATTCGCTGGAGCTTTCGCATTAGCTTCTTTTGTGTATTTCTCTAATGTATGTAATGTAGGTTTGCTAGAGTTTACCAATAAATAATATTGTGTTTATGCATTTTTGTTTGCACCAGGCGGTATTTTTAAATATCCGATGAATATAAATTATGAAGCAGAATTGCAGAAGGCCTGTAACTGTTAATATAGGCTAGTTTTTTTATAGTTTAATGGGATTTAACTAAATATTTTTTTTATCTTAAAACGTTGTTTGTATGGACAGCATGCATCAGCATTTTAAATTACATGTCAGTTAACCTACTGTATCTGTGACTTAAAGAAACAGACTCTTCCCTCATGACACTGTAGTTGTAATCTACTATGTAATCTTAGTAGAAACAAAGCTCATATCCAAAAAGTAAAGCTACCCTAAAGTAATAAAAAAATGTGTACTGAATAACTTTTATGCAGCTTTAATGTGATGATGGCATAGGCCATGACTTCTTTGTTATTAGAATATCGGGAAGTGCTAACACGCATGGCTTAAGTATTACTAGCACACAATTAAAAGCACTGTGTGAATGAAAACCATAGATTCATTTTGAATAATGTAAAGAGGACATTAAAGCCCCATTTTTCTTAATGCTTTGCTTGGGACATCTTTAATTTCAAAACATGGCTATTCTCAATAAGTAATGATTGGATGGCTGCTGAATTGCACAGTATATTTTGATGTAGCCTATAGTATTTCTTAAACACAAGATGTTATGTCTTATAATATTTCCCTTACAGCAGGCGATTGTTCCACCCTGTTTCCCCCCCATCCTCTGAATATGTTCAAGGCCCTGGCAGGAATCTGTTTGCTTCATCTGACTACAATTTTCTTCCTTTTCTGGGCAACTATAGATGATGTAAGTTCATGTTCTTCTAATAAAATCGATGTCTACATTATACATCCAGACACATGAGTACACATTCAGACACAAATGTGTATGAAAAATGTATGTGCTGTGATCTGAAGGCAGTTGTATTGTTGTTGTGTTTTCCCCAGGCATGGTGGTTTACAGAGAATCTTTATACAGACTTGTGGGGCAGATGGGTGATGGAGAACAATAATAATGTCTGGGTGTACATGGACATACCAACCTCATACCGGAAGGGTAAGATAAATTATGTTAAAAGTATGCATTATTGCATATTTGTCAGTTTTCACTGGTCAACCCAAGTGTATATGCACCCTATTGAGTTCTTAAAGGGCCAATTTTAGAACATTTAAATAATCTCATTCATACAATAAATACATTCCATGGATGTTAGTTTCTTTAAGCCAGTAAACCTGTATACAGACTGGGACATTCATGCGATGCCCCTTTAATTCATCTATCTAGACTATCTGCAAGCGGTCCAGGCCTTTACAGTCCTGTCCTGTCTGTTTGCTGTCTTCTCTCTGTGCATCTTCATATTCCAACTCTTTACTCTCGGTAAAGGAAAGCGGTTTACCATTTCTGGAGTTGTGCAGCTCATCTCCTGTAAGTCCTGTTTCTGGAAATTTGAGGTTAAATTGAAACATACACGTGTGGATCATTGTCTTAAAAGTCCTACAGACATTGATTTTGTTGTACATTTATGCACTTCTCTTGGGATCTCTAGGTTTCTGCATCATGGTGGCTCTGTCAGTCTATACCGATCACTTTCACAGAAATGAGAAGAACGGCTGGTATGGCTGGTCCTACATCATGGCCTGGTTTGGGTGGCTGCTGACCCTCTTCACTGGGATTATGTACATCATCCTGCGCAAACGAGTGGAATAAATTTTAGACCTCGCTCTCAGTGCTAATGTACAGCCTTAATTATTTCTCTTCAAAGTCTAAGTACAGAACTTCTATGAGTAACGAGTTGTCTCAAATGTTACAGGCATTGGTTCAGTTCATTAAAACTGAAGAAAGTGTTGATTCAGCATTTGAAGAAAATTGGCCAGAAAAGTTTCTTTAACAAGAAGAGAAATGCGTTTTGCATTTTTGTTTAGAGTAATACTATAGTTGAGTTTGATGAGACTTCTTTCCTAGTTTCACAAAGCACTGAGGGCAGTCAGAGGGTCTAAAAACACTGTATTGCAGACGTTTGTGTGTAAAGATGGTAAGGATGCAGTATATACAAGAATGAAATGTAAAAATGTATTTATAACATGTATAAAGAGAAAGAGAAGTTGTACATATAAAGTACATACAGAAAAATATATGTTATCGAAGAGTAGTTTTAAACATCACTTGCACTTTAAGAATTAGGCTTGTATGGAACATGAGTTTATTTTATTTCATAAAAAAATTATATTAGTTTATTTGATTTTGTGTTGTTGAAGGCAATAGCACAGGATAGTCTCTAGGTCAAAATAGGGGTCAACTCTTTGTGACTGTGATGCATATGGTGCTGTTCAAATTTGTGATCGCTCACTTGATCATGTAGACATCTGAATAATACACAATCCTTTTGTAATTGCACTGTACAGACCCTCTGTCAACATATTTATTTGCCATTTTTGTGTGGACAAATGCTTTCTTGATAATGAAATGGGCCCTGTTGCTATGCCAGCCATTTTTAAATAGCATGACCTTGATGAGTGATTGTGAATATGGTCAGATGATCACCTGTAAAATTCTATAGCACAGAATGTTACAAAAGAATTTATAAAATGCTTGGGTTTTTTTAAACGTAAAAATGTAGTTTTATGGGAAAAAGGATTCAACATCCTCTCAAAAAAGAGCTTGTTATGCCTGGTTAAGGGGTTTTTTGTCTACGTACTTTGGTTCAAATTTACGCTGGTTCTAGATGTATTTTTTGTTGCAGTATGACAGTAAATGGAAAGGATGTTATTTTTTCAACGCTAAGCCAAACAGTGTAAACCAGGGACGACATTAATTTTAGTAATCACACAAATAAAAACCTTGCCATAAGAATCGCTTTTGTTATTTTATTATTTACAACATCAATATGTTACAACTTTAAATAAGCTTCAACATAATCATTTACATTTTCAACACAATATCCAACCGCAGAGAATAAAATGTACATTCGAATCACGGAAGCAAGTTTGTATAGGAGACATGAAAGCGTCTGTTATTAGAGAAGTGTTCATGCGTGTATGTACAGCTCTGCTAGGTTCAGTGACCTTCTACAGTCCTCATGCAAAATGCACCAGGCACTGGCATAGGAATCTTCCAATGAGAACTGTTTTGTGGGGGTGTACTGAACTAAATCATATGCCCTGACCGGAGGGTGTAATTCGCTCCTGAACCACTAAGTGGAGGAGATGATTCTGTTCTGCTGAAAGGAGAGGCCTGTTGTGACAAGAGAAACGTGACAGTTATCTAATTGCAAAGGCTTCGAATTTAATATAGATAAATGCATAGTATGAGTCAGAAAATGCAGAAAGCTCACCATAGTTCGATCTGGAGAGCCTTGAGAGATTCTGTATCCTTTTCCTGGCAGGCCATCTGCAGACATTTAGTTTATAGCATTTTAGACAACACTGTATCCTAAGTCAGAGACTACTGAAAGTATATTATCTATGTAAGAATTTAATTAAAAATGTGAAATTATATTCATTTTGTTTTAATATCCCTTATGCTCGCTAAAGCAGCGTTTATTTTAAAAAATTGATTGTTCAGAAATATAAAAAAATTATATTGTAATATTATTGTGAAAACACAATACATTATTTTGTAAATTTCAGATTCTTTAATAAATAGAAATAGAAAATGTTATCTTTTGTAACATTACAAATGTCTTTTCTGTGACTTTAAATCAATTTAATGCACGCTTGCTGAATTTAAGTATAAATAAATAGAAATAATTAAAAATCCTACACCGCACTTTTGATCTGTAAGATATTCTTAGTGAAATGTATGTCTTCCTTATTTTATACTATAATGATTTATTGTTTTAAATATTTCAAAAACCAAAAACTTGTTTCCAGATTATTTCCAGGTTGAAGTTGGATTTTAAATGTGGTCCCAGACTATGTTTTTACAGACTGATTTTAAATACTCACCACAACAGACTGCAGAAGGAGGAACACATTTTCTGGAAGGAAGTTTACTAAAGGACAGACAGTAACAACAGTTTTTAAATAACAGCAACCAGATAAAACACTGTGCCTGCCTGGTTCTCCATTAGCTACAAACTCTTACCCTGACTATGTGAGTCGAAGGATTCCCAGGCGTATCGCTCTAGTGTTTGAGCGTGCTCAGGTAACAGCTTTTGAGGGGGAGGCTAAAACACAGTAACACAAATATATAAGACCCTGGATCACAAAACCTGTCCTAAGTCATTGGGGTATATTTGTAGCAATAGCCAAAAATACAATGTATGGGTTAAAACGATCTAATTTTCTTTTATGAAGATATTTTATAAATTTCCTATTTTGTAAGTTTCCTATAAAACTTAATTTCTGATTAGTAATATGCATTGCTAAGAACTTCCTTTGGACAACTTTAAAGGCGATTTTCTCAGCATTTTGATGTTTTGCATCCTCAGATTCCAGATTCTTTTAATTATTTGTATCTTGGCCTGATATTGTCCTATCCTAACCACCATATATCAATGAAAAGCTTATTCAGCTTTCAGATGATTTATAAATCTCAATTACAAAAAAACGACCCTCATGTCCAGGGTCACATACAGTGTCATTTTTGGGCAAAATAAACACTAACGTTATAGTTTTTTTTTACATATTGTCCAAAATGTGAGCTAGACATATAAAGACTTTACCTCAAGTAGCATAAGTAGTAATACCCTGGAGATTTCACACTTCGCTATGATATCCATAAACGCACCTGGAATGAAAAACAGAATTGTAGCACTACTCCAAAAGAATCTTACAGCATATGCTTCATTTCTTTATTAGCTGAAAAGACTGCGTACTCGAAATGCAAACAAGCATGAAAATAAATCGCAAACATAACAGGACTTCAGCTTAGAATTCCTGAGTTTGATCAGGAAATCCAAATAAACTGCAAAACCTGAAACTTTCCTGAATTTACACCACCGAACATCATATGGCTGGTTGTACTGTCTTATATTCATACCGACAGGGGTGTTTGTCCCGGGTAGCTGTAGTCCTCTTTCCTGACACATATGCTGCATCTCAGAGAGAACAGCAAGAGCGCCATCGTAATCACCTACCAATCAAACATCACATCACCGCTCTGAAAACCACAGAACTTCATCTGAAACTCAACACCAAAACGAAGCACTGCTTTCTAGCAGTCTATCTCTAAACTCACGGGTCAGTATTTTGCATGAAGCCATTTCCCACAGTGACAGCAGGGCCTCAATTGGAGTCTGAATCTGCAGTTCTGCGGCTCTCTGGAAATGAACCACAGCCTCCCCGGGTCTGTTCATGTCCTACACACAAATATATAAACAGGACCACAGCATGAACAAGATGAAGATGCACTTTTAATTCATATATAAACAGAAAGCTGCTCCGTGTATTACAATGATTAATGTCTCACCTTCAGAGCATTGCCAAGCTCCAGTGAGAGACTGGCCGCCATAACAGGCTGATTCATCTCAATATAGACCTAAACAATATATAAGTACATATTTGCAGTATAACATCTAAAAAAA
>JAUCMT010000001.1:19880657-19897392 GCA_032357475.1 Enteromius thamalakanensis
ACGAGTGAGGTCGTACAAATTCGTACGAATTAGCCACCTCGTAAAATATGTACGAATTGCCGTGAGATCAGGTTGGCTCTTTCCAAACAACGCTAAACAAGGATAAAGCCGTATACACTGATTGTTTTCTGTGGAGAATCTTAATTAAGGTATTGGTATCCAGAGACGTGTGACAGGAATAAAATCATGTGAATAAATTAAAATAATACAAAATATAATTCTGTCAGTGTTATAGTGTTTTATTATGACAACTCATTTTTTTAACTGCTGGGGCTGGTTGACAATATTAATTCTTTGTTGAATATCTCTGATGGAGCATATTAAGATAAAATCTCCATTTTATGACTAAAGTCCACTAAAACTACTTCATGATTAGTATGGGTTATTTTTTAGTAAATTATTAATTTGTTAAGTTTTAACATTTTTATCATGTTTTCACTTTTTTATTTATGTAGGCTGTGTTTCATTTGTATGTATGTAGAGGCAAGCATGTGGTTATGTTCTGCATTATTAAATTATTGTCCTATTACACTATGCACACCAACCCTCACATGCTTTTTATAAATGATTTCAGCAGGGTGGCATAATTTCTCTCAGGCTTCCAAATGTTATATTAAAATATGTTTCTCATCTCTGTGCAGGCCTATACGTGAGCATAAAAGCTGCATATAAAATTGATCATTACTAAATATCACTCACATATGCACTTTCACTCGCTCTAATAGAGAACAGCAGAATGCTGCTCACTAATGGGCGAGTCACTAATGTCGTTAATTCCCTCAAATAATAATGAACACTAACTACGAACATCTGTATTGAGAAACACAATTGCTTATAATGCGATAGAACAGACTATGGACGTTTTTGTTCTTTTATGTAACAGTCAGAATCATTGTGGTGTAATTTTAACAGCTGAAAATACAAACCATAGCACTACTAGCCCTTAAGATGTGAGCGAGATGACTCTGGAGCGTTATGTAACTCCGGCCGCATGGCGGCAGTGTTGCGTCGGTTACTTTACCGCGCGTTTTTTTTTGACAGGAGTGAGTGCTTTGAGGTCTGTGGGCCAGTGTCAACACAGGACTTAAAGACGACCACCAACATAACTTCAAATTTAAAGTTTGCTAGTAAGGAAATGTGACTTAATACTGGTACGTACGAACAACGTGCCTCACGTAAACGAGCGTCCGTCATTCGTTATCATTTCTTCTTTAAACGAACGTGAAAGCTGCAACTCGCTTTAGTTTTTCAAATTAATTACTTTCTAAATATTTCCATTCACTACTCCCTCTATCCGTCACTCCTTCCTTTTAACTTCCCTGCTTGCGTTTAGCTCTCTTCATCTTTTTTCGTCCCTCCCTGACGCCATGGACACGTGTGGGTGTTGCGTATCATCTGTACTTGCTGTTTCTGTGTAATATGTTGTAGCACCAAACCGAGACACAGTGCACTACACAAATCTTTCTTTTTCTCTCTCTATCTTCCCTCCTCCGTCACTCTCTCTCTGTTTCTTTCTCTAAAGGTCCAGTTGCTAGGTAACAGTTAATTGTCAAGAAATAGTTACATGTGTTGCAATGTATTCTGTGATTGGCTGCTTTAAGGAAGCGTGTGTGAGAGAGAGAGAGAGAAAGGGGAATGAAAAAGAGAGTGGGGGAGTGAGACAGGAATAGAAAGAGTAGGTTTGTGAAATATTGAATTGCAAATGGTTTTAAAATAAACAGCTATTACTTTAAAAATAAACGGCATGTATGACATCCTCATGATTAGAAACAGCACTTTCATACAGGAATCAATAATCAGAATATGTCTGACGTGAATCAATAGATACAGAAATGAGAGATGAATTCAGTGACATCCGTATTTGCTTGCAGTTTGTTCATGATGCAGTGAACCAGACGTATCCAAGGCAACACCAGTGGCTAAGAAGCTCTCATTCACGTTCAATGTACATTATGTCACGAAGCAAGCCTAAGCTTGTGTTAAATAGTCAGTGTGATTATCAAATAATACATAAGAAACACATTTCACAATTTCCATATTAGCAGTGTGAAAAGCAAGTGAGATTCACATAATGACACAGAAAAAAAAAGGAGTGTCACCATTTCCCCTCAGTTTCCCACAGCTGGAGAAAAACACAGAAGGACTATGAGGCTTGAGATATCTCCCTTTTATTTTGTTTTTAGTCAACACTGTTTTGTACAAAGAGACAGAAGAATATATCTTAGCACTTATTTTCACACTGTGTCTGTATTCTCAATAGCTTTAAGTATTGTGAAATGTCTCATTAAATTATTGTAGTCTTAACACATGTAATCTCTCTCTATACAAAAACAGAAAAAAAGAAACAATTTTTGTCATATTTACAGAATCTGTACAGTTCTGATCCATAAGTAACATTTAAAATAAGTGGTTAAAATACAAGAAGGACAGAATTGAAGACAACAGAGGTGTCAATTTTGTCTTAAATTCTGGTTCTCGCCTGCTATTAGAATGGCACTGTGCTCCTGGTCCAGTGGTCTAATAACTTTTCCCCATGTGGCTATAAAAAATCTTCCAGACAAAAATGTATCTCAAATTTCATTCTTTTAAATATTTGTCTCCATATATTAAAAGGGTATGGAAAGGGGACATAATTATTTACAGCAGACATAATAGATAACCATTGCACTGTGCTCTGTTTCCTTTTCACACACACACACACACACACACACACACACACGTGCACAGACAAATGTGCACACACAAACACCTGCGCGCACACATGCCCACTCACATACAGAGGTAATCAAGCATATGATTTCAGATACATGTACAATCATATGTGACGTACCTTACTGGGTGGGGAGGGCATTAAAATGGCATAAATAGTAAAATAGAGTCCAACTACTGTAGTCT
Organism: Enteromius thamalakanensis; assembly: GCA_032357475.1. Lineage (NCBI taxonomy): Eukaryota > Metazoa > Chordata > Actinopteri > Cypriniformes > Cyprinidae > Enteromius > Enteromius thamalakanensis. Next base: position 19,883,553 of record JAUCMT010000001.1, read on the forward strand.
TATCCTAGCAGTCGTAAAGAAAGAGATTAGTTCAAATGAGAATGAATGAAAAGGGAAATAAAACACTGAAATAACACAGAACACTGGCTACTATCCCTCCGTCCTTGTCCGCCCGTTTTATCGGCCCACCTCCCTTGTAACTTCTGCTGCAAATGTCGTCTCACACTTAACCTGTGTTTATCAAATGTTATATTAGCGTGCTTTTACAAGGCCACATCTTTAAAGTGAGAATTAGAACTGGAAAGCTTTTCAGGAAGAGCAAAGGCATCTGTCCCTGACACTCACACCCAATCACACAATACTACTTCCACATAGTACTACTACTAAAAACTGTAGGCTCGACTCTGCGGTACAAACACAGAGATTGACAGGAAATGCAGTGGTCTAAGTCTGTTACCACACTTAAAGCAATGCCACACTGTTATGAGATATCTTATGAGATATCTTTAAAGGATTTACTAAATAAAACTAAAATGAGAAAAACAGACCAAGCATAAAATATATTAAGGGTATTTTAGAAATATGGTACCATGCAAAGAAAGGTATAGTGGAAAAAAAATCTAAATTAGCTTTACGTGGACACAAGAATGGTCTTCAAAAATTATGCTTAACTAATGGCAGTAATTCCTGACGAAATCTAGCAATGTCACCCAAACCTGGGATTGCTGGTTAATTTCCTTAACAAGTTATTATTCCATATATATCCGTTTTTCCGATGATCTTACCAATTCATTGGAAACACCACATCTATAGTACAACCCGAACCTGTATGATGCACAGTTTATCAACATATTGCACCCACAAAGAGCAGACATGATATCTAAATAGACATAAATGTATGAAATGCTAAAGATATGGCAATAAATAAGTAAAAGACATGCATGCTCATCTTAAACACACAAAGACAACTGAGTCAAAAAAGAATGTGGCAGAAAGTTAAGATAAAAATTCACAAATCGATAGCTATACATCAATTATAAACTGAATATTATAAATATTGTGCTTAAAGTGGAGATCTGTTTGGCTAACAGTTCATTCACAAAGAAAATGTAGAAAGAAAATCTGCAATAAACACAACAAATTTCAAGTAAAGGATTTTATCTAAGATGTGGGCCAAACGTCTTTAAACTGCCCTGCCATGAGTTCTTGTGGTTTCGAAAACGATGGGGGAAATTGTAATGAAAATGTACTTGTACTGAACCTCACATGGCTCTAATTTATCCAATTAAGCGAGTTCACTGGTTTATTTATTTAGGTTATTAGGCAAATTAGCTAAATGATATGTTTATTTTTGCCTGTGCCCATCCAAAATTCCTGAGAAATACCTCTACTTCATATAAGTGGGTATTAAAACTGCAAATTAACATCAAATGGATAGGGGAAATTACTGAAGTCATCCCCGCCATTATCATTTCGTACGTTGTTTAAAAAAGCACTCTGACTGGCATAAACTAATATATCTACAAAATTTCACTTCTCCTGTACAGGTGCTGTAAAGGATTGTATTAGCCTGAAGGGACACAGCAGGGAGGACATAGAAAAACTCTTAATGTTTGGTCATTCCTTGATTTTTAATGGATACATTTGGCAGCTAAGTTGGATTGTTAACCTTTAATGTAATTCCTAAAACATCATCTAACCAATATGGTAAAACATAGATCTTTAGAGTTACATCCTTTCTGTCTATTCACTGTACAGAGTGGAAAAAAAATTATATTTACATAATAAAATGCAAGTATTTGCTGAGAATCTTGCAAAACCCTACAAACTGTGTACCAGCATCTCCCTAAGGAAAGTATAGATAAGCATATCCAATACTAACTGCATTCTAAGAAGAAACAAATCCATGACACAGTTGTTATTTTGCTGCTTGATCAAAGACTCCCTCGGAATTGGGGGATGGTGGAGAAAAAAAGAATTAATTAGTGGATTTTTGTTTCTATATCGTAGATAACACCATACAAATGTAACGCCCTATGTCTCGACTGTCAGGGAGGATACTGTGTACTGTACAATGTTGTGCAAACCGCAAATATCCTATGTTCCTACTATTAAAAGCTATTCGAATAATAATTGATCTGGTTTTCGAGATTAATACTGTAAACACATTTAGCGTACTTTATGTCTCCTCAATGCTGCATATTCCATGTCAGTGCTTATACCATTAAAAGGAAGGTTCCAGAATAATATAAATCATCCAATGCTAAGTCTGTGTGCAGTGACCAGAAAGTTACCATGGCAATATGACCTGTAAACCAGGTATTCTGTAAGTCTTGGTAAGGCACATAACGTGCTGTGTATTAAACCAATATTGTTCTAACAAACGGAACACTGTAAAAATAAGGTGATAATACATTTCCTTCACAATGATATCTCAAGTACAGCTGAAGTACTTTGCAAATCATGCCTTGTACACACATTTTACAGCACTCCATACTGGTAAAATAAACTTGAATAATCAATAATAAAGAACCTTATGGAATCCAAGTTTGTCTACAACTCAATCAACAATCAAAATGGCTCAGTTGAGAAATCAAAAAAGCCTCCCGCAAAGTGGTTTGTTAACTAAGAACTGAAACTACAGTACAAATATATAACAGCATAAAACATCCAGAAACCAAGCCCAAATGGAACATCATAAACATTGTAATAATATATAATAATATTATTATCAGGAACATTATCAATACAATTATTGTAAGTTTTACCCTGTTGCTTAAAAAAGAGTAACTGATTTCCATCCACAATTGTACAAAGAATTGTACACGGTTGTCTCCATCTGGATTGGCCACTATTTTGATGTTGGGAGCAGGGAAATAGTGGGATATACAAAATAAAAGAGAGGAATAAACAGATTTTTCCCCCTAATCTCAACTTTTTGACAGTGGGCAGGTCCCCTCTCTCTATTTACATACGTATGCTTGGCAGCTCGTGATCCGCATAACTTAAAGCATGAGTCAGTTCCTCACACGCGGTTTCCTCTTCTTTTTGTGAGCATGAAGGAACTAATTACATGCTGCCTTTTCAGTTTTCTCTCCATCATCATTCCGCATGTCCGTTGGCTTCTTTTCTGCCTTTTTATCTGTTTCTGACTCCCCTCTTCAGACATCAGACTCTATACTGGAAAGCTTCTCATAAACATGTCCATTGCTCGAGCCATTAAACGGTCTCTGTCCTTGACCCATTCCTAACCCATCCCTTGCTGACAGCAGCTTGTTGTTGCTAGGTCCTCCACCATGGTGGTTGCCAAGAGGCCCGCCCAGACATAGCTCCTTTGGGAACCGAGGGGCCACATTGGACAGCACCCCAGAAGTTGCGGAGGCAGGCAAATAGGAAGTCACCCCCATGGAGCCCCGGAAGTCAGCCCGACTGTTGTTGAGGAGCTGTTGCTGCTGCTGCTGTTGTGGCGTCTGTTGCTGCTGCGGCTGTGCCTGCTGCTTTTTGATGTAGTATGATTTGGCGCCGTGTAATAGACACTGGTCATCGCCGAAGGTTGGGATGAATGGGTTCTGGTTCACCTTATCTGGGTAGAGAGATTTAGACAAGGAGTAAGTCCCGATCCCTCGGGTACCGCCCACACCTCCTCCCATCATGCCTCTATCCCTGTCCCTCATGTCTCTCTCACCCACGGAGCGACGGTGCAACCCACCTTCACCCCCACGGAATAAGCTAAATGATGAACCCCCTCCCTTCCCTCTGTCCCCAAAATATGATGTCTCCCGCTCCCCTCCCGCATACTGCTCAAACATCTGGGCGTAGGGGCTCGTGCCCTCCATGTAGCGGTCTTTGTCTTTTAGGCTCACGCTTCGGGGTGGAGGAAGCATTGATGCTCCGCCACTGCCTCCAAACCCACCCATCCTGCCTGCCCCCTCCTTTTGCAGCTCTACAAATGTATCATAAGAGTGCTGCCTGCGCAAAACCTTACCACCTGGGCCAAATTTCCGCCTCTGTACCTGGGTTTGGGCCCCTGTGCCTCCCCCTCCCTTTCCGCTCTCCAGAGGGTGCTTGCCCCCAGTTTGATCCAAGAGGAGGTGGTTGTCCTCACTGATGTCATACAAGTTGCCCGGTTTCTTGCACGAATCACACCGCTTGCAGGAGGCTGAACTAGGGCGACTTGAGATTTGTCCACTCCCTCCACTGGTTCCCCCAACTCCCCCAGCAGCTGGATAGCCCCCAGCCCCGCCTCCCCCATGCATGCAAACTGGCTTGCTTCCTCCACTTCCAACCCCTCCACTGTGGCAATTGCGACATTCCCAATCCCCTCCAGCCAACCCTCCCACCCCTCCGATGCCCTTTTCCCAGCATGCATGGCCCTGTTGCCCAGGCGATCCTCCTCCCATTCCACCCTTACATTCTGTCTTCTTGGATTTACCTTTCAGGAAATCTTCCATTGGAACCAAACTAGTGCACGCTCCCCCAGCAACACCGCTACTAACTACTCCACCGCAACTGCCTCCACCCAGTCCCACTCCTCCACCCATTCCTGGAGCATCACTTAAATCCAAATGCTCCCATGGGGATGCCCCTTCCTTGGCTCGAAACTGGTCCACATAGAAGTCCCTCAAATTCTCTTTGTCTCTGAATAGATAGGAGGTGCTGTTACCACCTCTCAGGCTCTTGCGCTCCACGGGTGGGGTGGCTGAGCGGTGTGCTTGTGTTGCTGGATGATTGTGGTGATGATGGTGATGGATTGTGTGGTGGGGACGTCTCCTGAAGCCAAGCTCAATCTCATCCTGCTCACGGCGAGACTTGGCAGAAGCGGGTCTCTTTTTTAGACTGTCCCTGTACTGCTTGCGCCGTTTGCCGTGCCCCTCGAGGTTCCCATAGGTCACGGTGTGAGTGGAAATATCGGACACGTCGGATCGAATGTTTCCGTCGTCCCCTCCTGATCCCACCCCACCTCCCCCGCAGTACCTGTCGTGTCCCGCAATAAACCCTGAACTGGATGCCCCACCCTTGAAGGAGAACTTTCCGTATAGATCTGGCAGGCCGGACTTGAAGCTTGATTGGGTTGGGTGGCCCGCAATCAGGTCAAACTTTTCCCTGTTCCGATGTGTCAGCGACTGCCTTGGCTGGGTGGTGAAGATGGGCGCTACCCCTCCCCCTAAGCTGTCACAATCGTACCCCCCCTCCAATGAACTGGCACTCCCTAAGCTACGAGGTCGGTTAGGCAGGGCACCCGACATACCGAGAGCCAGTTCGGATCCCGTGCCCCCATGGTGGTGTAGGTAATGATCCTGGTACAGGTTGCTATCCTTCAGGTGCAAATTCCCAAAAGTCCTCTCCACCTCGCTTACATAGTCGCTGAACATGTTGTCCTCTGGCAGGTACGGTGGAGGCTTGCAGTCTGTGTGGCCTACTAGGCTGCGCCGGTGTTCACTGATGTCATAAACAGCTGACTCACGATGGCTGTAGTCCAATGCGCTGCGAGGTGAACCATTGACCCCAGGCACAGAGGTCATGTTTTTGGCAGTACGCAACAAACGCAGAATGTTGGAGTGGGTGTTGTTCATGTTCATGTTCATAGTGGCTGATGGTGAGTTAAGGGCTGATTTGTTCTCTTCAATCTGAACACCATGGATGCAACTGTAGATGCCCTGTTGGACAGAAAAAATAAGGGAAAGCAAAAACAAAAGGAGAGGAAACAAACAATGTGAGATTAGATAGTTGTTTAATTAATTTTAATTAGCAGCAAGCATTTTCACAATTCTAATGCAAAATAAATGTTAAGTGTCAGGACTAGTCAATTCTCCTAATTTCTATAGTATTATGTTTTTGTAATTACTGTTCTGAGAGTCGCCTATATGCTACAGTTTAATTTAGACATAAAAAACAGTTTAATTTCCTGTTTATCACATGTAAAAAAAAAACAAGTTTATTCATCATTGCTTTTAATCTTTTGACATTGTGTAAAAGAGCAGAGAAAGGAAAATGAGGGAGACAGAAAGGAATAAAAGGAAAAGAAAAAAAGAACAAAATATGTTCAAGACAGAGAAATGGCAGAGGCGATAGAGATTCTGATTAATGATGACATGGTGACAGGGTAGCAGTAACTCTGTGGTTTTGACTGCCTATCAATGTCTTCAATCAATGTGACTAAAATTCAGCTGATACCACTGTGTCTACTCCTCTGTCTCTCCTTCATCACTGCCATGACAAATTAATTACACAATATTCTAATAAACCTCTCCAGTTCATTCACCAGTGATGCAGATTTACAGCATTTTAATCCATTTATCTGTGTAGTTTTGGCTGTATTTTATCAAACTCGTTTCTTGATGGCAAATGTGTTATTGTAAAACTGGCTTTAAGTCAAAATACGTCATTATCTTTTAAACTGCTGGGTGCTTTTATTTATACTCAGACCTGTAAATGATGTAATGCACTATAGTGAAATGTTTTGTTTTTAAAATTTCATTTCATTTCAACCATTTCATAATAAACAATACAAGAAAGATGTGGAACAAATAGATTCTCATCAAAACATTTCAAAGGGTAAAGGCTATTCTTCTACTGGCGATCCATCCCTCTAGTGAGGCAACATGTCAGAAATGTTTCCTGTCTCACTCTTAGTCACGCTTAGTATCTGTTCACTTTTGTGTATTTTTTCCCTTCTTCTCTTTATGTTCCTCTTATCTTCTCTACCTTCTGTCTTTTTTAACTCAGGCCATCCTTCCCACTGTGACTCTTATTCTCATTCATCTCCTGACCCTTCAATCCGATTGGGTTAGAACATATTCTTCATTCAGTGTTATCTAATTTTTCTTTCTTTTTGCTTCTTTCTCTTGAGAGGTGCCTTTCTCTCCAATATTGTGTTGCTCCAACCCCACCCCATTCATTTTAGACTCTTCTTACCCCACCAAAGCAACACTGCTTTAGCTAGTGTTCAAACACACATCTACATCTCAAAGAGAAATATATCTAGTAAGAAAATCGCTTTCCTATGTCTATACTCTGGCAAAGAGAAATGGTCATACAGATTGCCTTTGTGGCTAACAGACTAATATAGCAATTTTTTGTGAATTGCCATTTGTGAACTCAGGTAAACCCAGGTTTATGTTTGAGTCACTTGCCAGTTTGGTCACATAAACTGATATTTACTCTCTCTGTGTTCATCCCCACCATTATGTGGGTCATGGCACCGTTCCAAATCGCTTGAGGCATGATTTGATGTCCGGAATGAGAGGCTATTGCTTTGCCCTGTTAGCTCAAGATCAGAGGTCTGATTTATAATGTTGCATATGTGCAAAGTGGGCATTGAAAACTATGTTCACCCTTCCCCATTAAAGGATTAATCAAAATGAAATCGAAATCCATTTGGATTGCAAATTTGCATTATATCTCACAATTTAATTTTTTTGCTTGACATTTTGAGTTTAAATCACACAGTTCTGAGGAAAAAAAATTCTCAGAATTATGTGATACAAAAAACAATTGGGAGATAAAAAGTCACATTTACTTTTTTCAGTGGCAGAAAAAGCTTCCATATCATTTTGTGCTTGTGTATGATTTTTTTTCCCACTTTTGACTTTGTAATGTTTTTTAAAAATGTCACATGTAGGACTTCCGCCATTTAGACCACTTAAACCCCACTCCCAGCAAGTTCAAATTTTGACCTAATATAACTGAGATGACAATGAAGAAAATTATTATTAATTTTCTTATCTGTACTCAAACTCTCACAAACCTAATAGGCTGCTGGCTCCTGAATATTAAAGTCAATTGTTTGCCTTTGGATCAAAAGTTCAAAAGTGAATGAGCCACTCACCCTGCTAATGGAGAAGGTCATGCCAGGCTTGCCCGAGCACACACCCATGAAGCAGAATCGCAGTTGCCAGTAGAAGAGGTGCTCTGCAATGAATGTGATGAGGGACAGGGCCATTGCAGCTCCCAGCATATAGAACACACCTGCCATGTTGTCTACATCCAGCTGACTGCTCATCACCTCATTTTTCTCATTGTGGCAGATGCCAGTCAGCCACAGGGCCTCGAGTTCCTCCATCTCACCTACAAAGAAAAAGAAAAAGGTTGCACTTTCTAGCAGTTGAATGCGGGTTGGAAAGAGAGTCATTGTTTGTGCACCTTTTTCTTTCTGCCTCTCCAGCTGTGTGTTTTGCGTGTCTGTGGGCTTTGAGTGGTCTCGAGCTTTACTGTTAGCAGACGTGTCTGTTCATGTTTGTCTATCTGTGACGATTTCGATGCGTTTCAACACCGAATTTATTTAGAGCCCCCACAAAACTGTGCACAGTAAACAACTTGCAGCCCCTGTGAAGTGTAACATTTGTCATAATGGATTAATCCAACTCACGCACACACACACCGAGCTCTCTTCACATTAATGATTGCTTATGGGAGTCACTTGAGATTTGGTTCCCAGCTCTAATAAGGGCCCTGAGGGGCCTGACAGCCCGCGTAGAAAGGACAGGATCAAACTCTGAAATGCCATTCGATGTTCTGCAGGTCTGTCTTTAGGGACAAATGCAGATACACACAAATATACTTTCTCACACTAAAAAAAAAACCTCACATGCAAAAGGATCCATCCATTCAGTGCCCGCGGTTCTGTGCCTCACTGGGAACTGTAGTCAGGTATTTCAGCCTTCAAATCCGTCAAAACACCTATGTGTGGGTGAATGTGTGCACGGGTGTTCACATGCTGTGCCGGTGCATTCATGTGTACCTACATGTATATGTCACACAGTCAATGCCTTTCCAGTGTACTTTTGAGATAACACAAGCGCCCCCTTGACACCTGCAAAAAGGACTTCATTCCTGCTCCTGGATCATATGCTGGCTTATATAATAACATGTTATACACTCAACTGTACCTTTTTGATTCCATACTGCTGTCAGTGTGCCAAACTAAGCTGCACTGCCTGCTTGTCAATATGCATATGAACACTCACCTTGCCACTAATCTAATCTAACGGGTCCCGCTTGCTTGACACAACCATGCATGCATGACAAATCATTAAGTTCTCCGCTAGAATTTTCTACGACTGTGCCCTTATACAGTATCTATAAGATCTCTTTACTGAATGTGTCTAAAATTGTTAACACTGTTTATGAGTGTGTGGGGTGCATAGGGCATGTTCTGCATGTGTCTTTGGATGTGTTCCAAACAGCTTGTCATCTCAGATGCTGTTTGGGGGAAAGACGATGATTTCTAGAAATGGCCACTGGATCTGGATCACTAGGAAAGCGCTCAAAGCCAATTGATTTAACACTTTTCAATGCTGTACATCTATTGATGGTACAATACAACTATTATAGATAGTACACTAAATTTGTATGCTGTATACTAGTTAGAAATACAAATGTACTAATATTAATTGCAAAATGTAACTGATTCTTGTGAAGGTAAAACTGAATTTTCAGCATCCATTACTGCAGTTTTCTTTGTCGCATGATTCTTCAGAAAATAAAAAGCAGATTTGCTGCTTAAGAAATATTTCTTGTTATTATCAGTTGCTTAATATGTTTGTGGAAAGTGTGTTAAGTTTCTTTGATGCATAATACGCTTTGAAATAGAAATATTTTGTAACATAAATCTTTAATGTGAGGTCTAATCAATTTAACACATCCCTGCTGAATAAAAGTATTAATAAAAAAGAAAGGCAACTTTTATTTGTACATTGCAAATTTCCATATTTAACGCAACTATACTGCATTTTATATAATATATACATTTTATATATAACCTACTTTTATCCTTTTTGGAAACAGACCAATATGAAATGAAACCTTAAACACCTCTAGCTTTATCTATCACCTGTGTAAACTATAGTGATTTATATTACTACAGAGCACATTATGAGATGAATCCTTGATCTGACGAGCAGGTTAATTCGATATTAGCTTTATTATGCTTTAACAGAATGTGAATTTCACACAAAGGAAGCTTTGAAAAACAGGACGCCATATTTTCACACATCTAATACCATTTTGTGTGGCATACTTGTTGGCGTTCTAACAGACAGTGTAGGCACTTGTCATCTCTTGCCAGGTATTCTTCAAAACTGTTTGCCTTGAGGGCACATTGAGAATCATTTAAAGAAGAAGTGAATGAAGTAAATATCTCAAGCTGTGAATTCGCTACACATTTGCGCCACTTTTGTGAAGCTCATTTCATCTCGAAAACCTGCCTTATTCCCTAACCACCAACAAACCATTTTAACCAGGCACTGTGCATCATTTATAGCTTTGCATCGTGCAATCCTCTCAGCTGAATTTTTAGGGTGTCTGTGGTGACCAATTGTTTCAGTGAATCAGATGCTAAAAGAATGCAGACAATGCGGATTCAGGATTGTTTCATCAATCCTCCAATGAAATAATAATTTGAAAAAACATAATAAATCTGTCTTTACCATCTCCAAAGAGCTGCAGAATGGCAAGATCCACTGCTCTCTTCCAGCCTGAGTCTTTCTGAATGGCAATGCCATACCCTGTAGTGGCGAAAATATAACCACTGCCGATGGTCACCAGTTTACAGCCTTCATCACGTCCGGCCATGTAGTTCAAGACCGCAGCATCGTAGATGAAGGCATCCAATTTACTACAGAGGGAGAGGAGTAATACGTTAGAAAGGTAAAATCTTGTCAAACAAACTTATTTTGTTATTTTAGTATCATTGACATACAAATTATTATTTTTAATATTTGATGTTTCGTTTAAATTTTAACGTTTTAGCAATGTTTTTTTTTTTGTCACAAATTTTTTGTACTGTAGTTTTTTTTAGTTTATAGTTTTTTTAGTATTTCATTCATTTAAACATTTATTTGAAAATAATGGCATTTTTATGGTTTTTAAAAAAACTGATTTCCTGAGCATTGTGTGTCGGATATGAGATGTAACTTCTGGTCACTGACGTGTGTAATGCTAACTAAAATTTAATTTAGCTATTTATTGTATTTAATTATTATGCATCTTTTATGAGCTTATCTTGCATGAAAGAGTACATGAAATTTGTAAAAGACCATTAAAAACCATCATGACAAGTCAAAAGCTATTTAAAAATGTTGAAAAATGTAATATAAGTATTAAACGAGAAATACATCTTGTTAATATTATAAAAATACAACCGTTCAATGTCTTTTCATGTTAGCTTAGATACATTAAATAATATGAACAGAATGATACAACTTTTGTTTTTAATAATGTATTAGTAAATAGTGAAATCAACAGCAACTACATTGTAAAGCCATTTTAACCAATTAACTAATGTAAACAAATAGAACCTTATAGTAGAATGTTGTAAAACCTTTTCTGTATTAAGATATTTTCCCCTGATTAAACTCTATTGTAATGAATCCTTCTTTAAATGGTCAACTATTACTACTGATAAAATAAAAAACAGCAGAAGTCAGTCTCAGGCCGAATCAGTCTTTTACCAATCAGCATCTCCAAACAAAGTCCCTCCAGGATGCCTCATTTTGACGCTATTATCAATCCAGAGTTCATCCACCCACTCACTCATCATCACACATTGTCCTACAAGTTTTTTGTCTCCCTGTCATCCCACCCTTTATATTCTTTTCATACTCATGGGATCTCTTTCTTTTATTTTGTTCTCACCCCATCTTGAGGCTGTGGAGGGCCTCGTTTACGTTCTTCTGGTGGAAGCTGGTCATATAGGCGTGCATCTCTTTGTAGTTGTTCCTTATATTTCTCTCTGTGCTGCCATTGGGCACAGTACCAAAGCGGAATGGAGGGGAGAAGTCATTAGGATGTTGAAACTAGGTAAGAGAGAGAAAGCGAGAGAAATATATATATATCACTCAACAGTGTCCACATTGTCAGTGAACACTTAAGGGACAAAGTGTGAGGAGAGGTTTCATTAAAATAAATCTTTAAAGATATAACAGATCTTTTTCCCCCCACCATTCATTATAGAACTATTTCTAGTGTAAACACACTGGCTATGTTCTCTAGACACTCAAAGCTTCACTAGAAATAGAAAGTAAAGCATGACTTAGAGTAAAAAAACAAAATCTCACCACATCAATTATTAAAGAAGCTACAGCACCCTCAGAGTCAAATCTTGTTTTCTGTTTCATAACGGTTTGCTAATTCACATTAGCCCAATTTTTTTACACGCAAAGATGACACAGGAAAAAACCCACCACAAATTACCACAAAACCAGTCAGCATGTGGTTGCCCAAATATGTCATCAGTCGTTTGAGGATAATAAACAGTATTAGGATGTCAGATGCAACACTGTGCCATGAATAAAAATGAGGATGTTTTTTTTCTGTAAATTCCTATTCATAATTAAGTCATCATTTTCACACAGGCTTCACTAACAAAGCCCACCCCCAAACTCATATCATTCGTGAAGCCAGAAGTTGACGTGTCAGATTGCTTAAACTAACAAAGCAACTTTTTTTTTAAAAGCACCAGAGCCTCAATGGCAAACAGCTTACTTATAGCTGTCTTTGCACATTAAAGAAAATTTAGTAGACAGAAGAACATTTTTTAACATCTAAAAAATCACCAAATAATGCTTAATTTATGGGCTAGTCTGTGTGAATTAACTTTAGCTGTTTAACACCAAGGAAAGAGTAGAGTATGGTGTTTCAAGTCAAGTCACGTTCGGTTCAAGGCAGTCTTTGGAGGGAAAAAAATGGTTTTCTTGTCCTAGAGGTGGTCTAAGATCATATTTTTTGACAGTAGGATAAATTAGATCAATGAGAACTATAATTGTAATAACAGCTATTAGATGCCCGAGCTTCACTTTTGCACATGCTGTTAAATTTGACCCCCAATAAACCCGTTTACCTTTTTATCACTCAGGCCCGTCACCTGGTCCACATATTCCTCTTGAATCATAAATGCGGCCAGGTTGGCAGTGTAGCTGGCCAGGAAAATCACAGCGAAGAAGGCCCAGACCGAGACCATGATCTTGCTAGTAGTGCCTTTGGGGTTCTGCACGGGCACAGAGTTATTGAAGACCAAACCCCAAAGTAGCCAAATAGCTTTTCCAATAGTGAAGGAGGGACCGCCAGGTTCTGATGGTGTGGAAAGAGGTGCAGAGGTTAAATAGAGAGTTATTACCTATTAATTTAACAGGAATCAGAGAGGAGTAAAAGGGCAGAGGAAGAAAATCCATAATAAATAGCCATGTATTAACTATTCAGTTTTGATTTCGATCAAAAGAATCAATAATGTTCAGAGAAGTAGTACACTGTAGTGCATGAAATCAGCCAAATACATATATACATTTATAAACAAAATACATTTCTAATGAATTAAGATTCAATTTGGAAGCATTTCAAACAAACATTATATGAACATGTTTTTGCTGTCAAACGGTTCATCAAGTACTAATCGCATCCAAAGTAAACATTGTGTTTACATAATATACTGTATGTGTGTGTATAAATATTATGTCTATATGAATACACACACATACATCAAATATTTTGAAATTATTAACATGTATATATTTATATGATTTATATCATATATACATATATTTAATGCTTTTATATACATTTAACGTAATTTAGAAAAATATATACATACACATGCATTTGTGTGTACTTATATATCCATACAAAATATATACAATACACACATATTATGTACTTTTATTTTCAATGCGATTAATCATTTTACACCACTAGAACATGTATAAAGAAATATATAAAAAACAAACATAAATCTTAATATGTAGAGATGTATAAATTTATTATAGACATTTATATGAAAAACAAAACATATATAAAGCACCATTATGCAACCTAAATACAGTTATGATCAGATATATATATATATATATATATGTAAGGAATAATTGACGACGGGCCGTTGAATTATTAGAAAAATAATGCACACCCG
>JAUCMT010000001.1:19911500-19926565 GCA_032357475.1 Enteromius thamalakanensis
TGAAATGCAGTTTTAAGAGTATTTCAGGCAAGAATGTAGTTGTTTAAAACACAAATCTGCGGATTATTAAAAAAGAAAACGCCTATTTAAAAGTTTGCTTCGCCAATTTCGGAGCCGCGAGCTTCACGTGTACACCAGGTGCTCAATGCCTTTGTATTTGCCGAAGGCAACCTCACCGTGGCTAGTTATTCTGACACCTGCCGCTGCCTCCTGATGTCTCTGTAGTGGTTAAACATGAGGTAAAATTCATTTTGGGTATATCTCAAAGGCAAACTCTGGTTTAATGAATCTATTAGGTATTTCCTTTTTATTCCTGTTTTTATAAAAGTACGATGATGTATCAGAGACAAGGATTTTGTCTTCCATAGTTTCGGATTTCTGCCTCCATTTGCTAGTAACCACGTCACTACTAGAGCAAGCTCCTGATTGGTTAACGCGGTGCGAATTTGGAGATTGAGGTCTCTGCATAGCAAATGTGGGCGTTTCTCAATTTCTGGGCATTTTCAAACCGCTGGGTGTTTCTCAACCATGCAATCAAAAAGATCCCCCTGACCTAACCCTACCCCTAAACCTACCCTCTCTATGAGGTCGGCCAATCAGTAACATGGTGTAAAAACTCCCCAATGTGGTAACTCTGATTACAGTTGCTGCAGAGACCTATACTTGGGAATTTTGGCCAAAGTTCAGATTTGAATGGCGTCTTTGCATGGACTTGACATGTAAATGACTCGGGGTGTGAACGCTCCTTTACACGCACACAGCCCCTCCCCTCCGTGCACACCACATCTGCCCGCTGCCACCAGCTCCCGCATCTCACACACACGTGAGCACATATAGTCGCTTATTGGTGTACGTTTGGTTTGATGTATGCTGATTTTATCAGACGATGTCGCGATAATAAATCAGGCTTTAAGGAGTACACTGAGAGTGATTCCTGTGTAGTATTAATGTTTACTATTTATGTTATGTATGACTACAGAAAATATCATGTAAACAGCTTTATTGGGCATTCAGTTGTATTACAGTATGCGACAGAATCTAAACACAAACTGACGGAATGACGTCACATACGTGTGCTAATTAATGTCACGTCGCCTGCCGCCACAAGTCTCTCAAAATCCTGTGGGAAACGCTGAGCCTACAAATCACAGAGTCTGGGTGAGTGAATGAAACAGCGCACTAGTGTGTAATGCAATCCAGTTTGATTAGGTGATAAATTTAATTGACGCAGCTAATGATTGCTGATAGGTCAACAATGTTTGTGGCAAAACTGTTAGCTTTAATCTAAACACTCTCTAGATCAATAAGCAAAAACCCAAAAGTGTTACAATGATCCTACTTTGCCATGTTTGCATATGCCTGGAGTTAATCAAGGGAGGGGACAGGCAGACAGAAAGAAAAAGGGAAAACTAGATGCAGAAAAGAGAGAGAGAGAGAGAGAGAGAGAGAGGCCGGGCTCACACTGTTGTTCCATTCGGCTTCCTAATCCTGCTCTGCCTCGAGCATTCAATTAACTCCTCACCAGCAGATCAAATGACTGGCTAAAAGAGAGTGTAACCGAGCCTAAACGCTAATTAATACTTAGGAATCAATGCCCCTCAATACTAAATGTCAAATAACAGTACAAGAGAGAACAGAGCAGTTCAGATGAAAAGCTCACTTTTGTATTACGATGGATATTTATGTTTGAAAATAACAGCCGGGCCGGTACAGACACGTGGGCGCGAGCTGAATGTCAGAGGAGACATAATGGGGAAAGAAAAGTGAAAGGTGCTCTGTGCCAGACGCTTCAGCGAGGAGCTACAGCAGACCCACATTACCAATAATGTACTCTCTTTTTCTCTTTTGTTATCCATTTGTCACTCTTGCTCGTTCTTTCTGCTGGAGGTGTTACTGGTACAGTACGGCTATAATAGAATGCTGCTCCATCTAGGACTGGCTTTACAGCTAGTATTAGGATCCAAATCACAAAAGGTCAGGGGAGACCAATCATCAGATGCCCCTTGGTAGTAATACATCTTTAGTTCAGGGACCAGTGCTAACATGTTTCTTATTAGCTTGCTTATTATTAATACATTAGCAGTTTATTAGTACTTGTTAAGCACATATTTGAAGGGACCTTATTCTACATGCCTAGTTCTCCCCAATACCTAAACTTAACAAATTCTTTCCTAGTATACCTAGATTTTTCTTCTCTTGTTTCCCGAAAACAAAAGTTCTTAAATCAAGAAGGATTTTCTAGACTTCAAGACTTTTTAAAACAAGCAAAATAATCTGCCAATGGGGTAAGCAAAAAAGAATCTTGTGTTTTGGAAACAACACAAAAAATCTAGGCTAGATGTGATCGGAACAAATTTAAAGTTTGGTAGTTCCTTTGTCTCTATTTACAGAGTTGTTTAGTGTTTTAAAAGTCTGTTCAGAATTTAAAAGTCGTGTAGTGTATTCCAGCCTTTGTTAGTAGTGAGAATTGGGCCTTCATAAACCTACCTGCAAGACACTTGTGGTGATCATGTCTCTTGTGTGGATCACTGGCTGTTGTCAGACTCACAAAAATCTCACTGGATTATTACAATTAATTTAAAAACTGATATTTCCTACTGGAACACATAGAAATGTCTGACTTGAAACCATTTTTAGCTGGTAAAAATACTACAGTTCTAATAATTTAGGCCAACTGTGTATGTTTTCTGAAGGATAAGTACATGAAGAGTCAGTGGTTAAAATTAATTTTACAATGACACAGCAATATAACTCCAAACTTCCGTTGTGTTCCCATCATTTACTGGTGACTGCTTCTCAACTCTTCTTAAAATACTCAGATGTACCCAATTTCATTTGGACTACCTAATATGTATGCATAGTTTTGTGCTGTATACAGTATAGACCCAGTATACTTTCAAAGTGAAAACAGCATAGTAAGTGATTTTTTACCAATAATAGCTAGTAACACCAATATTGATTAAATGATTCGATAATTTTGACATGATTAAAAAGGACAACGTTATTGATTTTTTTTTTTTATTAACCTAAATATGAATAGATTGTGTTCACTAAACTTATAAAATGCAGTAAAAACAATGATATTGTGAAAATTTCAACAAAAAATTTGTTCTTGTGGTGTTAAAGCTGAATTTTCTGCATCCTCAGTGTCACACAATTCTTCAGAAATCAATTTAATATTCGGATTTGCTGCTCAAAAAACATTTTTTCTTATTATTGTTATTACAGATATTTGAAAACCATGGTTTCTTTGAATACATATGAAAATAGAGACTGCAAAAGAATCAGCCATAGTGTATGTATGTATGCGTGTACAGTATGTTTGTGCACCTGTCTGGGGCTCTTTACCCTTTTCAAAACACTCCATTAGTTCGGAAACCCTCCTGAGCAGGTGTTGCGAGTGTGTGTATGCTGGCAAGACTGCCTGTGTACGTGTATGATTGCAGACCCCAGATGTCAGTGTTTGAACCCTGGCACCCCGCTAAGCCTGACTCACCTCAGCACCTCGTTGGGGTTTCCTGACTTGCTGCCTTTCTTGTCAGGTGCGCCGTGGCATCCAGACTTAAGCAGCGTGTGAGGACCCCGATCCAGCATCATTGTGGAGGTTGCCATGGCGATTATGGCTACAGCATCACGCACTCGAGCCTCCAGTCCATAGTCCCACTCATCGTAGGAAACAGAGATCAAACCTAAGATGGAGAAAGTTTAAATAGTTAGTTATAGTTTCATTTAAAATTATTGCCAAAATTTACAAGATACTAAGGTACTGATGTTAATCAAAAATAGATAATCAAAAATTGAAATTCTATGCAATTCAGTCACAATTTAATCTAAAACTAAAACTTCACTGCAAACATTTTTGTGAATTTAGGCATCAGAATATAAATGTACAATTTTAAAAAATGTACATTATTTTGATATTTTACAAAGATTAGTTGTGTTAAGATCATCTGAAATATTTAGATACACTGACAAAATTTTTTAGAGTAATTTTCAGTCAGAATCTAGTAGTAAATTTCACAAACAAAAGAAATAGTATGCAACTGAATTAAGTGAATATTTTTTAAAGAAAATGTATGTATACTATAAAAATAAATTAATTTAAATTAATTATATATTAAAACAAAATAAATGTAAACTAATTAATAAATTTGTAAATTATTTATAAAAAGTTATTATATAACTCATAGTCATATATATATAGATATATATGAAAACATGCATGTATATATTTAAAAAAAATATTTTGCATATATTTATGTATATATAATATATACAATATTATAATATAAATTTATTAATGTTTATTAATGTATACACATGTAAATAATTTTAAGATATGCTGTGTGTGTGTGTGTATCTATCTATATCTATATCTATATCTATATATATATATAGATAACAAATATACATAGTAGACACAAATTTTATTTTTAATGTGATTAATCCTGGTTAATCGTTTGACACACTAACTATATATATATATATTTCTTTCTACCTGTTGGAAAGACGCTGGGTACATTATCTGCATCCCCTGTCACCAGAGATGGTACGATCCAGGTGTAGCCATAGCCAGTGAGGCCGACAGAATGTGCCACCTCGAAAATGGTCATGGCTTCTTCTTTAGTGCAGTACAGTAGTATAACAGGACTTTGGAGCTTCTTCATCTGGTTCTGGATCTTCGAGTCACCATCATCTACTGACATGTCCAACAGCAGCACCTCTTCAAGCTCCCAGCCAACAAAACTGTTCTCGACAGTACTCCGGATCTGGATGAAGGCAAAATAGACGAAGAAAGATGAAAAACGGCAGGTCCTGTAACACCTTCCAGCTGCCTCCAGCTCTTTTTGCTTTTGTTCTTTAGATATAAAGAGAAGGAAGAGTTTAAAAAGAAAACTGACAAAAAGACTACAAGAGAGAGAAGGGGAGAGATAAAATTGTATTTAAAGGAATAAATGAAAACACTAATCGTAAAAAGTGAAATTCACATCATGCACTTCATCCAAATCCCAATTTTTTTTTTGATCTCTATGATTCGTAAAGAAGCAGACCTAATCCACATTTCAAAAATGCACATAACTGCTCTGCTCTGTCTGAGATAGAGAAATTAAACTGAATTTCCTCATAACAAATAGTTCAAACAGGAGTCCACAGAGATGCTTTCCATTATAATCTACGGCAGTCACAACTAGGGAAAGCTGTATTGCCCAATATTTCCAGCCAATTTGACAGACTTGCAAATTGCACTGACAGTATCATTACACACATGCAGTGAAGTGTAGTGAGCATTCAGTACCACAGGCCTAAATCTACAAAAATGACTGTGGTGGTCCCTGATGCACTGATATTCTGACATTAAAATACCACTCTACTGAAAGATCAATATATTTAGATCTGAAATATTTTAATTTCATTTGTGTACTGTTTTAATAATATTAATACCAGTAAAATGTACTTAGAAATTAATTTTGAATTAGACTATTTCTTTATTATTGCTTATATTTTATTTTTAGTAATTTTATGTGCTTTTGGGGGGGTTACACTTCTATAAAGCTTGATTTTTAAACGTTTCTTACATTCTTAAAGAGGCAGTTAACATTTTTTTGCAATCCTTTACTCACTGCTGCTTTGTCCTAAAACCTGTAGGAATTTCTCTCAATTTAACACTGACTCATACTGTAGTTTAGGCATCATATTCATGACATCAATTCAGGCGTCATATTATAAATGCACAGTATAACAATGGGATATTCTTTTCTGAGTGTTGAGCATGCATATTCAATTTCGACTGAAAAACCATGAATTAAAAAACAAACAAAAAAGTTGGCTGATATTTGACTGAAAACAAATGTTTTCTACACACGCTGTGAATTCCTCATTCAAATACCAAGGTATGCCCAAAGACATTTACAAAGTGCAAAGCGAATAAAATAGCACAGGTTCTGCAGCAACCCATGATAATGCAGAAGATGACGGGGCTACATATAGTAGGCACAAGAAAACAGGAGAAAAACACGACTGGACACAATTTGTTCAAGCTTTTGGCTTGGCCTGAACCATTGTTTCTCCCCCAGCAGACAGCAACACAAAGCCTGGCACTGGTCTCTCTGGTAGAGCATCAAACACCTGCCTGCTATACACCTGCAAGAACATCAAGAGCCTGCTGCATGAGCCTCCTCTGGACCTCTGCTTGCATCGCCCTGAGGTTGCTCCTGATTTGGAGAATTACTGTAAGTACAGTAGAAATCAAAGAACACAATCCTGGCACTACTTTATCCACAGCACTGTGGGCCAGATATAAATTCAGGAGGTGTGTCAACACTCAGTTGCAGCCGTTGCTACCCAGTTGAGGCAATATACAATATATAGTTACACTTTATTTTGATAAATTATTAACTTTGTAACTACACGTGCACTAGCTTTCAGAGTGAACTGTTAGGGTAGGTTTAGGGTTAGCTGACATATACTTACAAAGTTTCTGATAGTCAGTCTATATGTTGTAGACCCTCCTATCTCACTTCTATTCCAATCAACTAATATTTAAATAGTTTTAGTTAACAATAATAACCTTGTTCTGAAAAGGTTTTGCAAGCATGAATTAAAAGGGTGAACGATACTATTAAAGGGGTAAAGGCGCATACTGTGAGAGGGCTGTGATGAATGAACAGAAAGATGGTTGCAGGGAAAATTCCACTAGTCATCGTTTACTCACCCTGATGTCACTCCGAACCTGTTTGACTTTCTATCTTTTCTGCTGCCACATGTGTTGAGATTGGCATTAGGGTCAGTAAATGATGACACAATTTCATTTCTGAGTGAACCATGCTTTGAAATAAAAAACAATAAGGCATAAAATTGGAGAGGAACGTAGCACTAGTTCCTATAGGAGCGATGTATAGTGTAAGTAAGGAAAGGATGGGTGTATTAGTTTTGACAGGAGCACTAGCATACAGAAGACAGAGGAGAGGAAGAGAGCATTAGTTGAGACAGGAGCATTGGCAAACTCCTGATGATGAAAAAGACCCGAACCGCAGCAGCTGGCGTCCCAGCGGGAGTTAGAAACTCTGTATTAGGGTGTGAATCCAACCAGCTCGAGTTTCCAGAATTAGGGGCAGTGAAGCAAACAGAAGTCTGGGGTTTCACGAGATCCCCATCTCAATTTGGCCAAATTGGTGTAGCTCTGGATAGGTGAGTGTTTATTCACCCTGATGACGCATTTGAGTGATTTGCAGACTCTGAACGGATTGTTAATATGAGCCATTTAAACTGAGATGTATGTCTTTTGACCTCTCAAAACACGCTAGACATCACCTGGCAAACCCTGGTAGCCACTAGGGATGTAATGGTATCAAAAATTCACGGTACGGTAATACCTCGGTATGAATGGCACGGTACGGTATTTATTGAATCATTTACATAAAAACAAAACTAATTAAGAGGCAAAAAAAAAAGTAAATATATAAGTAATAAATAAGTGCAATAACAAAAGCAATCCACTTATTAACAATAATGTTCAAAAATGTGACAGCAAAGACTTTTATAGAGACTGTTACAAAATATGTATATTATTTTTGTTATTTCTGTTTTAAATGCTTTCTATTCAAGAATCATGACAAAAAATTGTAAACAACTGAACAGTTTTTAATAATAATGATAATAATAATAACAATACATATTTAATTATTACAATATATTGTTTAAATTATACAATTATTGCATATTAATTAATTAATTATGAATAAAAAAGTTATATAACTACATTATTTATATAATTCATTTACTTTTTGCTTTTATATTATTTTACAATTTCACTGTATGTAAGTTTTTACTGTATGTTTTAACAAATAAATGCAGCCTGGGTGAGATTTTTTGGAAAAACTCTTACCAGCTCCAAACTTCTGAACATATGTGTTAATATTAGTGCTGTCAAACAATTAATCGTGATTAATTGCATCCAAAATAAAAGTTTTTGTTTACATAATATATGTATATGTACTGTGTAAATTTAATACGAATATATAAACACCCACACACACAATATATCATTTGAAAATATTCACATGTATACATAATTCTATATATTTATATTTTAATATTATAAATAAATAATATGAATAAATAGATTAAAATAATAAAATATATAATAATAAATATATTAACATAATAAATACATTTAATATATATATATATATATAAATATACATAATTCTTTCTTAAATATATACATGCATGTGTATACAATGTAAACACACATATATTATGTAAACAAAAACTTTCATTTTAGTTTGAAAGCACTATTAAATATATATAAAAAAATGTATATGTTAATATATTTATTGATGAGTTCCTGAACTTCTAAGCTTAAGATGAAAACTAAACTGACATCAAGGGCCTGTTGCATAAAAGGTTAAGACTAGTCTGAAAAGTTAGTCAGCTAAATTTTTCTTTAAGACTGGTCATAGTTTTATTTTAAATTCAGTTATATAAAATGTAGATTAGTCTAAGTTGAATCCCAAAAATAAAACCGATTACTCTTTGCTAACTGCTAGTTAGACACTGTCTTAACATGGAAGCTAGGTTTATGCAACTGGCCCCAAAACCCTTATTTTCACGATTCTTTGAATCATAAACAGATTGTGGCTTGGATGAAGACCTAAAACCTGACCTGATATAGAGTGTTTTATTGGATTAGACTGTGGATTAGAAAAAAATAAATAGCAACAACTCACCCGATTGACAAAGTCCTGGTATCCAGGGTAGTATGTGGTGACGATGGAGAATATGTACCAGTCATATTCCTCCATTATGTTAAGCATGACAGATGCCTGCTGCTCTATAGAGGGACCAAACTGGAAGAACATGGAATGGTCATCCTGCAAAAAACAAAGAAACATGCATGCATGAGAACACGGAAGAATCAACGTGAATCACATTATGTAGGGATTAATGCAAAGCCAACAGGTTGTTAACGCAGAATAAAGCCTGACAGGCTTATTGGCAGCCCAACTCGAAGCGAAGGGCTGTTGTATGAGACTGAAGGGCTTTATTCAGCGCTAACAACCTGCTGGCTGTACATTATCCCGCTTATAACATGGCTTCTTGCCACAAAAGTAAATTAACAATATAATACAATAATAAATAATTGCTTTAACTGGGGAGTCAGTCGAGTCGTCTTCTATCCACAGCTGAATATTTTGTTTTTTTTCTGTACATGTTGAAATTAATATTTCAGACCTCCGGTTTAACTTGTGGTTAAGCATGTTTGAGCCACAGGATGGCGCCAAACTGTCAACGAGTGATATAATTACTATAATGATGTGATATAATTATATAAACGGTCAAGATGTTTCGTTGTACCCGGATGAACCTGTGTTATTAGTTTTACAGGGTTTTATCTGGGAATAACAAACCCTGAAAAGTGGCGACTGACCAATCAGAATCGAGCTTAGAAAATTCTGTCATTAATTACTCAGCCTCACGTCGATGAAGATGAATGGTGATGGTCTTATGGGTTTGGAACGACATGGGGGTGAGTATTTAATGACAGAATTTTCTAACCCCTTAAGTATATATTTTTTTCTTTTCACCACAGTAACGTATTACTGTGATCAGGAGAAAGAGGTTAGAGAAATGTGAATCGCAGTTCGCCAGATCTAACATCTGCTGCATCAAAGCCAGTGAACGAGACACACTTTGCTCCTTTAACATCTAAATGACCACTTTGCTCCTGAAACAAATCCCAGGCAGCTCAAATGTCAAAAGGAAATGTCTACAGCACATCGGTGATGAATGATTTCAAATGTTTATAATAAGCACGTTAATGAACTCTGATACACTGACGCGAGTGTGTGTGCGTTTGTGTAAGCAGTCAGTCAAAGCGTTTTAAACTATGCACACATGTATGACAGCACACACTGATGCATGCTTCTGTACATGTCTGTAAATGATTGTTCTGTGTGTGCACTCATGTGTGAAGTCGGTCGTGGGCGTTTGCCATGTTAGTCATGCTGCATGGCGAAATCTCACAGTCTCTCTCTTTCAGGTCTCCACGCTCTACTCAACATCAAAGCCACTCCCCTGGGGTCCGAGATGGACTGATCCGTTACCTTGATTCGGCTTTAATGAGGTAACAACACTGATGGGGCTGCAGGGAGGGGGGCTTAGCTTGTTAATCTAACGGCTGTGGTATAATGTTTCACGTATGCGTTTATATATTCTTGTTTTGTGGATTTTCACTAAATGTTTAATGTGTGTCTGATTTGCCAGTGTGTGTGTGTGTGTGTGCCTCCCTCGTTAATTTTCTGACTTCTATTCATTTACGTGCCCCCAATATTAATTTCCTGTCTTAATTCTTCCTTTTCACTTTTGGAGTTGATCCCATCAGGAGAGGTGGGACTCCAGTCGTGGGGTCAGTAAGATTTCTTTTTCGAAAAAGAAATTAGCTCTTACTCGGCAAGCAAGAGCTACTGCCATCCAGTATGACATATAAAAAAGTATTTTTCAGATAGATGCTGTTCTTTCTATTAAAGGAACCTGTAAAAATGTCTATCATGGTTTTCATCACAAGTTTCAGCAACACAACCTGATGAAAAAGAAATGTTTCTTGGTCCGCTTTACTACCACAGGAATGAATTTAATATTAAATGTACAAAAAAAAAATTGAAAATAGAAAACCGTTGTTTGTTTGTTTGTTTGTTTGTTTTATTTAGAGTATTGCAGCACAAAACATATACGTACTCCAGTCATTACTCGGTAAAAATAAAATACATTTTTTACAAGCAATTCTTTGTATAATATAAAGCATTCTTGTAAAATAAATCATAATTATTGCTAATCGTGGTTAATCAAACATAAAGGTTTTTGCTTACATAATATATGTCTGTGTGTTATGTATATATTTATTATGTATATATAAATACACATGCATGTATATTTTTAAGAAATTTACATATTAAATATATCATTAAAATTATATAAAAAGTATATAAATATAAACATGTAAATGCACATTTTTAAAATATATATTGAATGTGTTTATTTATTTCATACATAATAAATATACACAGTACACACACATATATTACGTGAACAAAAAACTTTTATTTTGAAGTATTAAAATTAATATTTTGACAGCACTAAATATAATTTCTATTAGTGTAGTCAATTTAACATGCTAATTGATTAGTTATAAAAAATGGACTGTATAATTAGGACTATAATTTCATTAAAAACTTGTTTTTCTCAAAAAAAAACAAAAAACTTTAATAACCTTTTAAAATCATTTATCTAACACCATTATTTATACAATTACAAATGCAGTGTAAATGCATTCATGCTGTATGGATCTATATCTGAATAACTTAAAGTTTATGTTGAATCAAATAAAACATTTAGCTAAAGCTATTTTCTGATGCTTTTCTCATTTAATACTCGACTAACAGTTTTTTGTGGACATGATATGATGTGCAAATAATTTGTAATTAAACCAAAAAATAAAGACATAAATAAAAACGTTTGCAACAATATACCAGCCTTATATCAAATCAGCATTACAGTTGTTTTCTGGGAAGCACCTTGTATTTCCAGGACATTGAGCAACTCTTGTAATGTCAAAATAGACTGTACAAACACAATATAATAAAATATTAACAATGCAATTTATAATTCCACTTAATCCCAAACAGGAAAGAAATCCATCAAGGTTGAGTCGACCCATTACAGAGTCTCCAACAGCAGCTTATGCTTCAGATACACCACTGTGATGAACATGTGAAGTGACACACATGGCCTCCCATTTCAACTTTACATTTAACACACACACACACACAGTATATAGGATACCATGTGTCAGATTCGTTTTCCGGATCATTCCTCTGTAATCCGTCGTTCTACACTTCTGCTCCTCACCCCCTCCCTGTCATCAATCTCCCTCGCTCCGCTCCTCCTCTTCATCCGTTCTGAGTCTATTCATCTCAAAATGAGCGATCACAGACACATGCCCTCCGCTTGCAAGACTCCCGTTCCTCTATCGCCCGTTTAGCACAATAGAGAGGCCAACCTAGTCATCCACTACCCAATACATCCCGGCACGAGCAGCAGGGAGCTAATCCAGACCTTACATTACTATCCTCTCGCTACTTTCCTCCCTTCCTCTTCAATAATGGTGTCCTGCAGAGGCAGTTTATAAGCAAAGTATCTTCAATATTCGCACGCGAGGCAAAAGCATAAAATAAGTTTCCCACTAACTCTTGACTGCTGGGAGGGGATAACAGCTGAGCTCCTGCAATTGACGATACAGCGCCAGAACAGCATGTCATTAAGAGAGGAAGGGGAGAGATTGAGATCCGTTGTGGAGAGAATGCATCTACATTCAAGTGAGTCATCATCTGATCCGACACGATGGATCAAGTATTATATTGATTGGAAAAGAGAGGCACTTAGCAGCCAGAAAGATGTCTCTGTGTTGCTTCAAGAGCAATCATATTTGTTGTGTTTTATTTTTTTCTTTTCCATTCAGTTATTTGTAATAATTAAACATTTTATTGTTCCATTTAATTATTTGTAATAATTATTTGCCCCTTTCATTGATTCATTCATTGATCTGTGATTATATATTATACTATTACATTTTTATATTCGTTCCCAGATTGGCAATTTCGTCAGTTTTTGGTCTCCAGGCATATTTGTCTTCAAGTGTAATAATGTCTCTGAATTTTATGGTTTTTAACACCATGAAGCAGTAATTTTCCATTGCTATCGTTTCTGGTGTTTGTTGGATTTGTGCTGGTCAGAACAAAATCATCAAAAACACCAAAACAGACGCAACTAAGATTGTTTAATAAGCTGATAGTAGATCAAATGCAGTAAAACACTGATTTTGTGTACCAGACAATTCTTGTTTTTAAAATATTATGAGTACCAGGCAAAGCATATTTGTTTTCTCATGGGTTCTGGTGCTGGAGGTTAGGTCCAATATTCTTAATGTGAAGACTCAACCTTAGATTATTCGTCAGGATGTCAGCATAAACTAATATCTTGGAGTAGTCAGCAGGATGTTGGCATGAGCTAACATGCCCTGAGAAAAAGCAGTTCTTAAAGGGATAGTTCATGCAAAAAACGAAAATTCTGTCATAATTACTCACCCTCATGTTGTTCCAAACCTATAAGACCTTCGTTCATTTTTGGAACACAAATTAAGATATTTTTGATGAAATCAGAGAGCACACCAGATGCCATATGAAATGTCCAAAATAAACAATTGTCTGGTACACAAAATCAGACCCAGAACAGTTATTTTTGTTTTCTTAGCATACAAAAAGTATTCTTATAACTTCATAAAATTACAGCTGAACCACTGATGTCAAATAGACTATTTTAATGATGTCCTTACTACCTTTCTGTGCTTTAAACATCAGTTTCATTTTGTATTATGGAAGTGTTTGGAAAGCTCAGATTTCATAAAAATTATCTTAATTTGTGTTCTGAAGAGGAACAAATGTCTTATGGGTTTAGGAACGACATGAGGGTGAGTAATTCATTTTTGTGTAAATAGTCCCTTTAAAAATGCTCAATGATTACTCAATGATTCAAACTCCTTAATAGATCACCTAATAATACTGAGGAATACATATTTGGACAAAAAATGCAATTCCATTGCCAAATGAGGAGATACATTTTGATGTTTACACAGAGTAGTACAATAAACTTATTCTTAAACGTATATTTGAAGAAACAAAAATTGTGGTAACACGTATTTTCATAAAATATCCCTTACAAACTACAGTGCAGCCAGAAACCCCAGTTAGTTTGAAGTTACTCACCAAAACCAATAAACTCATTCAAATGATTTGTTTGGGAATCAGACTACGATGACTGCACTGTATGTTTTTAATTCACTAAAAAGAATTAGCGTTTAGAAAGCTGAGAATTTGTTTTGTAAAAGTAAGATCAACATTCATAATATTCACTTTAACTGATAAATACAATTATTCTGACGTGGAGCATCGTTAGGACACACCTGGAGTCTATTCATAGCCTGACACATTCCAATTAAGGTTCTTTTCCAGAAATGAATTCAATTAAAATAAAGGCTTTTTAAGGTTTGTATCAAAAGCAGTATCTCGGACAATCATTTTTCTATATTGAAACTCAACCAGAAAGCACCTTCTGTGATTTTCTACAACAATAGAAAGAGGCCCTTCCAGCAAGTAGAGCTCCAAAATCTATTTCTTAACACGCACTCAGAGATAGGTTTGAATAATACAAATTAGATGTGAAAAAGAACAGACACAGAAGGAGAAAGTAGAAAGAGAGAAATGAAAAGAAGGAGAGAAAGAGAGCGCGAGATAAAAATAAGAATCAAGAGTCCAGAATTCTTAATTTGACTTCACTGTATCTTCTGGGTAAAGTTGATGTACCATTACCTCCGTTGCTAAAGACAGCTTCTCTCCTCTACAACTGTGTTGACAAGATAGTTTAGATTCAACTCCTCAGAACACCAGTGGGATTAGCACAACCAAACGGAGCTCGTGCTGAGCCGCAGAGAGAGAGACAGAGACTTGCTCTCCAGAAGGTCACTCGCAGCATTAACAGCCTCAACTGCTGCTGGCTTGTTAAGCCTGGCAACTATCACGGAGCTGTCCGAAGTATAACAGAGAGAAAGAGCACAACCTTCATCGCAGAAGATAAAACATTTATCAAAATTAAAGTGTGCAGATACACTTGAGGTCAAAAAGAGAAAAAAAAAACAATGTGAAAGAATAAAAACAATTGCGTAGAATAATTGAAAAGAGGCGTCTGAATTATGTACAAACCCCTCAAACAAATAAAATGACTGAACACTAAAAGTAAAAGCCTTATATATAATAGATGGACACTTAATGTTACAATAGATAGAGAAGATAAAATGGTATAATCTTAAATAGACAGAAAGAAAAACGGACGGACGGACAGACGGACGGATGGATGGATGGAATGATAGAACGATATATAGATGGATGGATGGATGGATGGATGGATGGATGGATGGATGGATGGATGGATGGATGGATGGATGGATGGATGGA